>MAVT02000463.1:7121-30321 GCA_001702395.2 Diaporthe helianthi
CCGCAACGTTTCACCCCCCCCTCTCTCTCTCTCTCTCTCTCGCTGCTCACACCAAACCAAAGACCAAAGGAGAGAGACGCCCCGGCGGCAGATGTGCGCCAGCTGCTCAAGTGCCGCTGCTGCCCAATAACCGAGAGAACCTTGGAAGAGAGAGAAAGAGAGAGAGAGAGAGAGAGAGAGAGAGAGAGACAGAGACACCCAACCTGTCACTTCCCTGGACTTGTTGGACCCTCCCTCTACCCCCGTGTGACCCGCAAGGCTTGAGCCGCCCCTAACTTAGCAGCAGAGGAGGGCGGGGGAAGAAGATCGTCACCACATCGAGACGGACCGGAACGGAAGGGCAAAAAAAAAAAAAAGGCCCCCCCAAACCAACAATGTCGAACCCGCCGCCACTGGTGATCCCCGGCCGCTTCGGCGTGCCCAACACGGCCGGGCAAAAGGTCAACAAGGCGTGCGACCCGTGCCACATCTCCAAAACGAGGTGCATACCGGATCCACTGTCTCCCACAAACTCGTGCAAGCGCTGCAGCAAGAACGGGAGCTCCTGCGCCTTCTCACCCATCGGCCCCAGGCGCAGGCCCGTCCGCTCAAAGAACGACAGGATCGTCGAGCTCGAGCGCCGCGTCCGGGACATGCAGCTCAAGCTCGAGAGGCAGGTCGAGAAGCAGGTCGGCGAGAAACGTGCTGCTGCTCAGGCTGCTGCTCAGGCTGCTGCTGCTGCTGCTGCACAGGCTCAGACTGCTGTTGGTGTTGCCCAATATCTACCCGAAAGCGAGGAGGCGGCCGGAGAAGGTCTCGGACCCGAATCCTTCGCCGAGCCTTCCGCTCCCGGCCCAAACAACCAAAACCACCACGACGACCCCCACAGGCCCGCCCCGTCGGCATTTTCCTTCGCCCCCGGCCCTGCTGCTGCTGCGGCCTGGGGTCCCCCAGAGTGGTCATCACCCTCCCATGCCGAGTCCGAGTCCGGGTCCCATCATCAGACTGTCGCTAAGTCCCGCGGCGGGTCTACGTCGTGTCCGGACACTGGCGAGAGCTGCCCGTCGACCGTGTCAGATGTCGCCGCCGCCACCACCGCCGACGACTCGCCCGACACAAAGGAGCCCCGTGGCTGGCCAGACGTCGTCGACCGTGGGCTCATCACCCTCCACCAGGCCGACAGGCTCATAAAGAGGTTCCGCCAGTTCGTCCACGGCAAGTTCCTCGGCTTCGGCGTGCCGGACGGGTACTCGAACCAGTCACTCCGGCGCAGCAAGCCCGCCGTGTGGCTCAGCGTGCTGTGTGCCGCGGCCGTCGGGTCCGCCGAGTTCCTGTCGCTGTACCCCGTGCTGTCATGCGCCATGGAAAAGCTCCTGGACGACGAGGTCCAGGAGCACCTGGAGCCCGACATCGACGTCGTGCAGGCCTTCGGCCTCTTCTGCATCTTCCACAACGACCTCTCGCAGGCCATGCGCGACAAGATGTTCCACCGCCACAACAGCGTGGTCAACATCGTCGTGAGGCTCGGCAAGGCGTCGAGGAGGCACAACCTCCCCGAGGGCGAACCCATAATCGAGGCCGATGTGACCGAGAGGGACCTGGAGCTGTCCAGGCAGATCCTCGTGTGGAACTGGATTAGCTTCACCGTCGCCCTCAAGGCCCGCCAGAACGTCCTCGTCAGGCCTTTCCACCTCGTGAGCTCCAGCCTCCGGATATTGAGGACGAGTGCGAGCCAGTGCGATATGTCGCTGGTCGAGTGGACCAAGCTGGCCCAGATCGGCGTGGACGCAGCCTTTGCCCTGTTCAACGGCCATGACCGATCACAGGGCTTGAGTGACGAGGACAGGGATAAGATCATCCAGATATTCGAGAGAAAACGCAAGCAGTGGCTTATCAACTGCCCCTTCGACCTGGTCAACGGTGAGTGTCTATCTCTTTTTTTTCTTCTTTTCTTTCGACGGACTGTAACGCCACTGCTTGCTCACGCTAACACCTGTCGATGTTTTCTTCTTCCCCCCTCTAGAATTCCTCATGCTGGAATACCACCACAGCGCTCTGCTCCTCACCGAGGTCATCTACCCAGCCGGCAAGGCCGACTTCCAAATGCGAAGCCACGGCCTCCCTTCCTTGTTCTCGCCAACGCAGTCACCAGGCAGCGCCGACTCGGACAACTCAGACACCAAACCAGACCAGGACGTCCTCGCGCCGTACAGGATCGAGTACACGCAAAAGTGCATCGCCGCCGCGCACGCCTGCCTCGCCCTCGTCGTCTCGCCCCCCATCTCGCCCGGGCTGACCAGCACAAACAGCCTGGCCGACCCCGAGACGCTGCGGTACTTCTCCACCGTGCCCTACTCGCGGCTCCTGTACGCGCTGCGCTTCCTCATCTTTGTCGCCCACAACGTCTGGCGGACGGGCCAGTACGACGTCGTCAACATCGACTCGCTCCGGCCCGGCTACTACATCGAGGCCCTCAAGCGGGTCCTCACCATCGCCTCGGACGGCGGCACCTTCCGCCCGCCCTCGCTGTGGCTCTACGCCATCCAGACCCGGATCCAGCCCTGGTGGGAGGCCTTCCGCGCCAGGCTCGACCGCGACAGGCCGCCCCCGTGCCGCGCCCGGTCGTCCGGCGGCATCGAGGGCACCATCACCGGCGGGACACCTTCCTCGTCCGCCTCGAGTACGTCCGGCACCCACCGCCAGCCACAACCGCGCCGCCAGACGTCCGAGCCGCTGCCCCCAGGCCACAGCTACAGCCACAGCCACAGCCACAGCCACAGCCACAGTCACAGCCAGGCGAGCAACTCCTCCTTTTCGACGGCAGGTTCAGCGCACTCGCACTCGCACTCGCACTCGTACTCGTACTCGCCACCACCGGCAACCCCCGTCCCGTACGACATCTTCTCGGCCAGCCACGCCATGGACTTCCTGATCCCCTTCAACTTTGTCCAGCAGGCGCCCGACGTGGCGGCCTCGGACACAGTGCCCCATTTCACCCCGAACCTCGGGCCCGTGGGAGTCCCGCGCTCGCCGAGCGACAAGGCCTCGGGTGGTCGTCGCAGTGATGGTGCTGGTGGTTCTAAGCAGACGTCGTCGAATTCAGGCGGGTCGAATGAGACCCTGCCGACCGAGACACCACGCAATCTGCGCCGGTCTCGCGCCGCAGACGAGGCTGCTGCTGCCGCCGTGGCGGGGCCCCTTGGCCCGGACGGCGGCAATCATTTGGGCCCGGGCAGCGACGGCCTCGGCAATCTCGACGACTACCTAGGCACCATGGACCTGGACGCGTTTGGATTTGACTGGGAGGACTATGGGGCCTTGTTCCCAGGTGCCGAAGCCTTCTTGCCCGATGCGTCCGCGGCACCGCCAGGATCTGCCCTGTATTTCGGTGAGGCTGCTGGCCTTGGGCCTCAGGAGGCAGAGAATACCAATGAATCATGAACGTGAGAGAATTGATAAAACGGGTTAATGTGTCATTTGTTTTGGTCGGGTTTGTTTCTGTGGGGTCGGGGCAGGTCAGATACGGAACCGGTTGGGGGGGGGGGGAGGGCGGCGTTTGCTTTGATGATCAATGATTCCACGGACGCATCTCAAAGCCAGATAGAATTTCTCCAGCCTGGCGTCCGGGTAGAAGTTCACAACTCAGAATACAAGGATCGTTATCAACCCAGGCTTTCATCGTCCGTGAATAGTTGAGATGCTGAGGACGACGGAAGCTTGAATTAATGAGTGAGCCGTGGGGGCACAGGCTCTCTATTCGAAGTGTCAGTTATCTAACGTCAGCACACTGCTAGGCCCCCTCAAGCTTGGCAACATTTGAATGCTATTTGGCCGTGAGGATGGGCAAGGGTTTGAAGGCATTGGACTCCCTTTTCCCTTCCTTCGGACGTAAGCAGCCGCGCCGATCGGGCGGACTGACCTAAGAACTGCAGAATCCCTCGAGCACAAAGCGGTCCCATGTTGTTGTCATCCCGAACCTTACCACACACAGCCTATCTGGACTATCATCAACACTTGTATTTCAATGACTCTTAGTTGAGGTATCGCACGGGCGGATATGTGTACATCTCTCATTACCACAAAATCAAGCAGCACCTCAACTGCTTTCGAAGAGGCATTGCTGCTCATAACACAGTTCCATAACGGTACCTTAGGGTAGGTACCTAGCACTTTTGTGGTTCCAGCAACACGGAACGTCAGATCACAGAACCAAGGCTTGGCTCAGGATCACAGGCGCAATAACTAGACATAAGGTAGAAGCAGGTAGTGTAGTTGAGTTACGAGAACCTGAGAGGCAGATACATCATGCTATCATCCATCGCCTCGAAGCCGCTTGTGTAGACCATATCATAACATCGCCTGGAAATCATTTATGGATCTGGCGCGCAAAGTGTCGGCCGGGGCTGAACGATCAAACAGTACACACTGTTCGGACATCCCGTCTCTGCTACTGGGACAGGTTTGGCTTTGCCTTGACCAGGTGCAAGCTTCGACCAAGCTAAGGTCCAACGGCATTAATATCACCTTTTCGGTGGCAGACTGGCAGAACTCGGAGGCAGCGTGTCCGGCCACGAAAATTGATAGAGAAAAAGGACAGGTTGAGTTCAGACACGGAACGTAACAATACGAATTATGGATAATTCACTGCTGCATTCGTGTCGGCGGACGACGGTATTCGGTACAAGTGATGAGCGCGTGCAGGAGGTTGGCACGGGGTATCAGCTGCTGACCCATCACTTGCTTGCAGATCCTGAGGCGAGGAATGTTGAACGACTCTGCTTGCCCGGGGGGGGGGGGGTTTGATGTGAAAAAACAAGAAGAAAAAAAAAGGGCAGAAAAAAAGACAGTTGAAAGAATTCGACGGCTCGACCGCATCAAGTCGCGCAATGGCGCTCGTGTTCTGGGTCTACTTCGTACTACTTTCTTGTCCGTCAGACAACAATGAACGGATGCCTGCATTAAGTGTGACACTGTACTCAGACCACCAGACCACTTGGTCTTTTTCTGCCTTGTTGGCCGGGCACTTGAGGACTGAGGAGGATTTTGACATTGTGACTCTGGACTGGGTCTGCCCAAGAGACAGCCATCCCGGGACGCGAGTTGAAGGCTTGGTGACACTATGGCTGCCACGGGCCGAAGGCTGGCAGCCGTGCTCCGCCACTTCTGCCAAAAGCAAAGCACCCGTGGAGAGGCAGACACTCGGACAGGACGGGCTGTCGAATGTAGCGGTGAGAGGATCTGACGGCGAAGGGACCGAAGGGACCGAAGGGGAAAATAAAATTGGACACTTCTGCTGCTTGACGTTCTGGGACAGTGCTGTGTCTTGCAGGCTTGCGGCGGGCGGGCTTCACCTGAGCTGATGCCATTATCCCGGAACTGGCGTCATTGGCCGGGCTCGAAACATAAGTCTTCCCAACTGACGTGATGGACAGCGACAACTGCCTGCACAGGGCCGTTTGCTTTGCTGCAAAGGCCTGTTTTTTTTGTCTCCAGGGGCTCGTTTTCGTTGTGATGTAGCTTGTCTCTTGTCGCATGCATGTAAGTACACTCGCAGGTATACATACTCAGCAACATGCTCCAGAGACGGGCCAACGGGCATGTCCGTCCGTGTTGGCTCATATTTATGTAGGGACGAAGAACAAGCTGCCCAACTCTGCGTGCCTGACCCGTTTTGGTCGACATTTATTGACATCTGTCCAGAACTGTTTGTTGCAACTTGCTTAGCAGGCCAGACTTTGCTCACCTTCTCTCTCCTCTTCCCTCCAGGTGAGAGCTGACTGAACACCCACCACCATTCGTTGGTATGGAATTCGATACACCGGTCACAGACATGGCGATGGATGTCGTTGGCACTGGGCAGGAGAGGGCAGAGTTTCCCTTCCCCACCCCTCCAGCGTCTGATGTTGACGACGACGGTGGGAAGAGAGACGGCGTTGCTCCAGGCAGCGGAAGCGGAGGTGGTGGTAGCGGCGATGACTGCAAGGGCTGCAGGAAGATAAAACAGGACGAGGTGTGGAGGCTTCAACGACAGAAGAAGAGCATTGGTGAGTGGAATTCCTTCCTTGTTGCCCAATGGGCGGCGCGTAGGTGTGGGTGTTCCTGCATCGGCGTGGTTCGCAACACGACTTCCCCCTCCTTCTAGAGCTTCCAAAGGGGTATGATTACTAGAAGCCCTTCACACCCCCACGACCGCTTCAATGTTGGAGACTGCACCCTGAAGTTGACCCTGGTGGGCTGGTGGGGACCCCCTGTTCCTGCCGGTAGTTCCCGCCCGCACTATGTACCACAGTTCCAAACTTCCAATGTGCTGCTGCACCAGAGTGGTTAGGTTCGGTTGCACCCTGACAGCTCATCCATACTCGAGCACATCGTCACTCTTCTGCACTCTTCACGCTCACTGCCGCCATCACCCTCAAACCCCGCCCTCACTCCCGGCTGCACACCCAGGGCCATCTCCCCTGTCATTGGTATATACCCTCAATTTCCAAAACAAATTGGTCTTGCGCTTAGTTGGACTCTCGTCCTGGTCTGGTGCGGTCTCATCATCCTACCACTTGAGCAGAGATGATGCGTTGGTCGGCTCGACCTGGCCTGGTCTGACTCGACCTGCCATGCTGCCGCCATCTTCTTCGTCACATGTCCCAGGTCCAATTATCCTACCATACTGACGCCTTGTCCCTCCTTCCCATCGAGCAGACGCCATGACCTCCGACCTCCGACCACATCCGTCGAACAACGCGCCAATTACCAATGGCTTCTCGCTGTCCCATGACGAGTCCGACACCCCCGTGCGCGTGCAGGAGCTCAAGCACGACAGCTCTGTCCTCGCCCTGGCTGTTTCCGACAAATACATCTTCGCCGGAACACACGACGGCGAGCTGACTGTCTGGTCACTCGGCACTTTCGAGCTCGTCAAGAGGATACAGGCCCACAAGCGCCACATTCTCTGGCTGTTCCTCTCCGGGTCCTCCTCCTCCACCACCCACTCCGACTCGTCCCACTCCTCCCCAGACTCGACTTCGTCAAACTCGAGGCCACTCCTGATATCAAGCGCTGGCGACGCCCTAGTCTCGGTCTGGTGCCCCGAGACCTTCACCCGCCTTTACGAGATCTACAGCGTCGACCATGTCGGCGATGTCTTCTCCTGCGCGTATTCAAGCCAACAGGACACAGTCTACATCGGCGCACAAGATCAATCCATCCAGTGGGTCAGGCTCAACGACAGCGAACGTCGCGTGCCACACAACAACCCGTCCCATCCCGACCAGCGTCACCACCCTTTCTTCGATTCCAAGGCGCCCGGCGGGGTCAGCACACCGAGGAGGAAGGACGAACGAGAGGAGCTTATACCCAAGCCTGAGGCTACGCTGGAGATAGACCGCGGATCAGTCGGCAAATTTGCCCATTTCGGCTTCGTCTACTGCATGATCATTGCAAGGGGTCCGACTGTCCTCGTTGACTCAGACGAGGAGGTCCTAATAAGTGGTGGTGGTGACGGGAGCATCAAGTTGTGGCAGATCAAGCAAGACGACAAGTACGATGGGTACGAAGAGTGGGAGGCCTGGGAGAAGCGCGAGATTATGTGTCTCCGCGGCGACGATGACGACTTTGGCGAGTCCGTCTTCTCTCTGGCCATCGACGGTTCGTTCCTATACAGTGGCAAGAAGAAAGGCGTCATCGAGCTGTGGGACCTCGACACGAAGCAGAAGCTCAGGGTCATCAAGGGCCACCGCGGCGATGTCATGGCCCTCCAGCTATCCTGGGGCTATCTTCTTTCCGGGGCCACAACTGGGTCGGCAGCAGTAAGTGCAGTTATCACAGCCCCACGCGAGCCTCCTAGCCCATATTTCTGTCCCAGATCTGACGTTTCCCAGAAACACAGCACAGTCCACTATAGCAAGGATCATCTTCCACCACCGTCCACCGAAAAGGTCAGCCAGAAATACCAATGTCTCAAAAGGTGGACAGCCCACAATGGCAAGGTCCTCTCTTCGGCATGCACCAACTACAATGGAGACCAGCTGTACATCACTGGCGCCAACGACAATTCTGTCAGCGTTTGGCGCATTGAAGACGCGTGCGAGCAGCCCGAGGACGTGGCCGCAAAGCAAGAGGATATGATGTTCGCCTCTCTCCGGGAATTCGTTTCCTACAAGACTGTCTCGTCCCGCCCGGAATTTGTCGAAGACTGCCGGCGGGGCGCTAGCTTCCTGTGCAACCTCTTCAAGCGACTAGGCGCACAGGTACACATGCTGTCCAGGGATGATCAGATTCACAACCCCGTCGTCTGTGCTGTCTTTAGTGGGAAGCGTGAGCCGGCAGAGCAACGTAAGCGCATCCTATTCTATGGCCACTACGACGTCGTGCCTGCCGACCGTAATGCGGAAAGCAAGTGGACAACGGACCCGTTCCAAGTTGAAGGGGTGAACGGCTACTGGTACGGCCGTGGCGTGAGCGACAACAAGGGCCCCACCATGGCCGCCCTCTTTGCTGTGACAGATCTCCTCGAGGCCAAGCAGCTCGAGAACGATGTGATCTTCCTCATCGACGGCGAAGAGGAGTCTGGAAGTCGCGGATTTCAGGAGGCAGTGGTCGAGAACAAGGATCTCATCGGAAAGGTGGACTACATCCTGCTGGCCAACAGCTACTGGCTTGACGACGAGACTCCGTGCTTGACCTACGGGCTACGAGGTGTTCTACACGCCACAGTCTGCGTCGACAGTATCTACCCTGATCTTCATTCTGGTGTCGATGGTAGCTACATGGTCGACGAGCCCCTATCCGACCTGACTCGGCTTCTGTCGACACTCAAAGGCCCAAGGAACAAGATAATGGTGCCACACTTTTACGACTCCATCCTGCCGCTCACTGCGGCCGAGGAAGCGCGTTACGAAGACATCACTAAGATCCTGAGCCGCCGTAACCCCGAGTCTGGAACAATGGACCAGCTCAAAGCCGGTCTCATGGCACGTTGGCGAGAGCCCAATTTGACCATCCATAGGTACAAGGTTTCCGGGCTGGACGGCAGTATCGTGAGCGGCCACGCAAGCGCCACCATCAGTTTCCGACTCGTACCCGGGCAGGAAGTAGACGACATCATCGCGTCGCTAACGTCTTTCCTCGCAGAGCAGTTCGCCCAACTCGAGAGCAGGAATTCCCTCAGCCTCAAAATTGATAACAAGGCTGAGCCGTGGCTGGGTGACCCGAGCAACCAAATCTTTCAGACCCTGGAGGAGGCCATTATCAAGGTCTGGGGCCTGCGAGGCTCGGTAGGAGAGCATGGGACCGTCGAGGTCCGGCAGAACTCCCTCGGGGTTCCACAAGCCCAGAAAGTCGGAAGTGTGGTCAGGGGCAGCATTTTTGGCGGCGGATATACCCGCGTCACCGACAGAGACGAACCAAAGAACCCATTCTTCGCCGACATGTCCGAGGACGACAAGCGCATGTCTTCAGCGCCAACACTGTTGCCCCGCGGGTCAACCTCGACCTTTGGGCCTTCACCATCCATGCTTTCCGCAGAAGACGATGACTCCGCACCGCCCACGCCCTCGGTGCCCGACTTCATAGCCGCTCTCACGCCTACTAAGCCTGAACCGGCCAGCAAGGCCGAAGCCACCACCACCACCACGGCGAACGAACAGGCAGACGCACCCGCCCCGGCCATCGTCGTCAGGGGCCGCAGGCCGCTGTACATCCGTGAGGGCGGCTCTATCCCCGCGATCCGATTCCTTGAGAAGGAGTTTGGCGCCCCCGCTGCGCACCTGCCATGCGGCCAGGCGAGTGACGCGGCGCATCTTGAGAACGAGAGGATTCGCCTGCTGAATCTGCTGAAGAGTCGTGAGATCTTTGGGGAGGTGTTTCGGAGGCTGTGATCCATGCCCACATTTTTGCCTCGTCTCCTCCATGGATTGTTATTTTTCATGTGTGCATGCACTTAAGCGTTTGCTCTATGCTTGGCCATTGTTGTGTGTGGCATTCTTTCTTTGAGCCAGCTCGTAAGCGAGCGGTCTTTGGGGAAGGACATTCATTCATGGCGTTAGATCTAGATTTGAACCTTGGAGGGCTTCTTTTGAGGCTGTAGATAAGGATGGACCCCGGTTCGGTTCAACTACCCTAGGGTAGAGGTGCACGGTGCATCTTTCTTGTCATCAGGCTGCCTAGGTCTACTATTCTTAGTACGTATCTGTATGAACGGCCCTGCGGCTACACTGTGACAAGTACCAATTATGATTCGAACAAATTCGTGGGGATTTAACAATACCCGTGCCTAAGTACTTACCTATCTCCCTACTTAAGTAGGTAGGTAGACAAGCTTCCCGAGTGTTAGTACTAAGAGACGAATGTGGGCAATGCCCCCCCCCCCCAACGACACGCGTTTCTCCCACCTTAAGTGCTCAAGTGGAACAAGGTAGATTCTGCTCTACAAGGGCATACTATTTGTCGCCACCCAATTGAACTGGGAGAATATCGATCAAGCATTTCGTGACGCCGTTTATGTCTCAGTGCAATATCCCCAGGGCCCTTTTTGGACACTTGAGCAACCCAGTCTCGCATGCAAATTTGGGGACACTCCCTTATTACCTAGGTACCGTGAATCCGATACAACCTTAGAAGGACTACATGTATTTTGGATGAGCTATTGATGTGACTTACTTGAAAATAGTCAACGCGAGTGTCCGCACCACCTTTAACAAGTTACAAGACTCAGCTATCGATAATTACACAGTTGTGTGAATACGCCAGGGTAGGAGTAAATAAGTAGCCAAACGAGATCACTTGCAAGTTGTGCATGCTATCAACCAGGAATGTCTTGCAAACATCATTACTCCAGATCCCACTCCATATTATCCCATTGCGTCAGCAACGTGATTCATGTCCATCCAGCCTGAGTAATCAATTTGAATCCCTACGCCCTTTTCACCAGCGCACAAACCTCTTGGCTGCAGTCAACGTGCACAATCTTCTCTACCTCCTGAAAGTCGATCGAGTTGACGTGACGGGCGTCGGCGTTGGTCAAGCCCGCTATCAACTTCTGTATGTAGCTTATGGTGGTGTCCTGGCCAGCACTCGTCGCCGCGTCACCACCGCCCCATGGAGAGAGGAAACTCGTCTCGAGGTCCTCGATAAAATAAAGACCGCCCGGCTTGACGGCTTTCCACAGATACTGCAGGCTGGTCATTTGTTGCACCATGGTGTGGCCGCCGTCGTCGATGATGATGTCGAAGTCTTTGCCGTGCTCTTTCATGAAGTTTTCCAGTACTTTTGGGTCGGCCTGGTCCCCGGTGACTCTTTTCGGCCCACTTGTGTGCACAGTCGGCGTCGTATTCCATAAAGTAGAGCTCGACGTTGGGGAAGTACTCGAGCCAGGTGTAGTAGGAGGCTCCTGGTCCGTAAGACTGGTCACGAATTAAGTATTAGAGTTAGCGATGACAATTTTGAGAAATGGCCTGTAAGGAAAGACATGGGGGTTCAGCTGAAGCTACCGGGGCTCTCTCGTCTGCTTACCATATCACACCCGAGACCAATCTCTAGCATCTTGAGTTTCTTGTGTCGTATGGATGGGAAGTAGACCTCGTACATGTCCTCATAGTGGTGCGGTCCCACCTTATCCGTGCCCTGGGCCTTGGCGATCTCAAAGAAAGAGGGCAGGGGCTCCTCGGAGGAGGACGGGGACTTGAAGGGCCAGATCTTGTTCGTGGCACCGGCAATGACCGACTTGAGCTCCTCGTTCTGTTCTGTCTGCTGGTGCACAAAGGCAATGATGAAGAGAAGGACAGCTAATGCTGCGATGTATAGGACCACCACGTTCTTGGGCGGTGAGAATACCATGGTGCCTATCGCGAAAAGATGTCCGATACAGAGGTCGTAGATGGAATTGGTCAGAAGAGAAGATGACAGCGTTTTTTTTTCTTACTGTTCTTTTCTTTCAGAATCAGAAAAGGACCTCGGGGTGTATATCTACATGGTTATGCAAGCAAGGGACTTACTTACTCACTCCGCATTAAGGTGGTTCCTGAAGTCTCCCTGCCTGGGCACCTCAGCGGCTGTCCCTTCAAATGTTTCAGCCTCACGCCTCTTGGCATACCGCCATGTTCGGACCTGCATTCCCAGGACGCGGAAATACAAGCAAACGCGACGTGTGGAGTGCTGGTGACTGGAATTTTCCTCAAGAAAATGCTCAAAAATAGAGACGGCCCGGGGTAATTGGGTGTGACTTGCAAAGACACAAAACTGGTACCTTACACGGTGAATCAATCACAGCCTCACTCCCTTGACAGGGGCCATTAATCTTGGGCCAATTTATCCAGGCCGAACAACTCCATGAACGTTTTTCAAATTCTCTTTTATGTTACCTGCGGTCTTAAATGTGCTCTAAGCTAATATATGGGATAGTTTCCGTTTCACCCTTTTCGAATCATGCAGTTCTAATTACAGGATCAATTTGGGAGTCCTCCGGTGTTTCTCCTCTGCTTATAAACTGCAATAACGAGGGAACCGAGATGACTGTCAACTGCTTCCATACTTAAGCGACCCGTCTTTAGGCTCAGACCGCCCCCGGTCTTTCGAGGAGTGATCTGCGCGTATTGATGCTCGGAATGTTCTATCTCAGGCGACTTTAGGGTTTCATGTAGTAGACGGACGCGGTCTGGGGTATGGAAATAAAAAGCAAAGTTTAGCATCAAAAGACTCGTCAACTGTTTCCATCTCCTTGTTTATAGGGGCAGCGGTAACTAACACACTGTTATCACATGCTCGGCAGGAACCTCGGTTTCGGAGCACAACATGGCGAATAAAGTGAAAAGAAACGGTCATTTATTGGACGCAAGACTGCCCAGGGTGGCTTCACTCTCCAGAAATGATTTACCTTGTGTGTCTACCCTCACATGTGCAAGAAACCGTACTTTACCCCCTCATACTAGTACCATTTACAGCTTCGTTACCTAAGTACCTATTACCTAGGCGTCCTAGAAAAAGAACTTTTAGTTTTACTCCCTTTTAAACTCCCCCTACCCCCCCCCCCTAGATTTAATTTTTTCCACTTTTTCTTCAATTTCTCTTTTAAGTTTTAATTTTGTTTTCTTGTTTTCTTATAGGTTTTTTTCTTCTTCTTTCTCCAAATTTCTTTTCCCCCACACTTAATAGCCCTCCTTAGTTAACCCTAAATTTAGATTTAGGCAGAGCTACGGTCCGAACTTACACATTAAGCAATTCTAAGGTTTCGGTATCGTGTAGTATTCCTATTCAGGACAGTAAGATGGGTCCTAGATGAAGTGTCACCAGCTTACCTACCAGGTACATAGGTACCCACAACCAGCATGGTGCTAAGCCTAACTTGGGGGCTGACCCAGCAGCCCCAGCGACCTGCAGACCGGCAAAATCAGGCAGGCAATGAATGCATCAATGATATTGTGCAGTCAACTAAACCACCTTCAATCCTCCAACAATCAGGCCTAGGAACCGCATTAACCAAAACTGCGATTTGGAGGGGGAGGATTCAAAATGTCTGATACCCCTGCAGGCATTGTCGAATACGCCTATGACAATATCACAGAGTGGTACCTGCAGTGGGTCTCGAGCCAAAAATCGCCGCGAGAAAGATACACCAGGCAGCTCCTCGAGAAGCTACAACAACAACCCTCACCTCTGATCCTGGAGCTTGGCTGCGGCCCCGGCGTCCCGATCCTGAGATATCTCCTCGACCAGGGCGCTCAAGTGGTCGCGAATGACATCTCAACCAAGCAGATCGAAATGGCAAGGGCCCGCTGCCCGGAGGCCAAGCTTATCGCGGGCGACATGACAACTCTCACCTTTAAGCCCGAGAGCTTCGACGGCGCCATCAGTTACTACACTCTCTTCCACCTCCCGCGGGCGACGCTCAAGGACATGCTCGCTAAGATCCATGGGTGGTTAAAGCCTGGGGGGGTCTTTGTTTTCAACCTCGCCACTGTCGATGAGGAAGAGATCCATGGTGAAATGCTGGGATATGGAATGTTCTGGAGCAGCTATGACGTGGATGGGAACCAAGCACTACTAGGTGAAGTTGGGTTTGAGTTGTTACAGGTGGAAGTTCTGCAGGCGGGCGATGGGAAGTTGGAGGAGGATGATCCAGATTTTGATGCCGAGTTTATGTGGGTGATGGCGCGGAAGAAAGCTCCCGCCACCGAGGACAGTGCCACAAACGTTGAGAGTCCGGGCAGATGAGCTTCACAAAAGTCGCCCTGAATGTGATCCAAGTGGGCCCGAGTGGCAGTGAGGTCAAGCAAGATCGCCTTTAAGAAAAGATACTTTCAGAAAGACGCGGACGAGTGCAACATATGTAGTAGGTGGGGGACAATACTGCACGCCTTGAACATGGAGGCACACCTGTCGATGGGTGCCCCACAGTAATCCAAACACACAGCGGCTTGCTAATCGAGTCACATCGAGCTTCCTAACTTTGGTACATATGGAAGAACTTACAACTCGTGTCTACAGGTATTTCTGCTGTCTGATGGTGATGCTGGTACCAATTCACAAGCACAGTAGTTATTCTACTAAAAGACTGATGAGAGTTGGGTAATTCAATTGAGCTGTGTCGTTCATTGCTGACAAGGGGCTGACACGACTTCCTGAAGTCAGGACCTCGTATAGAAACATGGTACTAATCTATCTACGTACATCTAGATGTATAATGATTAAGAACGATCTTTGTTTGAACAAGAAACATAAACCCCCGCCCGTATGGCCAACCAGTCATGGTCACTTCCAAGGTTTCCCTGCACGACCTTACTTAAGTACCTCGGCGTACTTAAACCTATGCAGTCCGAGTTATGTCAGAACGAGAAGTAATCCGTCCCGGGAACAGGTGCCCGATCGAGTTTGAAGTATCCAGGCTGCAAGGTCTGGAATACCTTGGTCGGGTCGTACTTGGATGCAATCCTCTTTAGTGCTGCCTTGTTGTCGACGCCATAGCTGCTGATAACATCTTGGAACTGGCTTGCGTAGTTCATGTAGACCCAGTCGTGTTGGACACCCTCTGATACTGCCTCAGCCTTGATCCTGTCAAACACTGCAGAAGCCATTTGATACATTCTCTCGTCATCTTCTTCTCTTTCCCACCAGGACGATATCAGAAACATGTAATATGGACCATCTTCCACTGAGAGCCCGAGTGGATTGCCCCCGTTCTTCTTCGTGGCTTCGAGCATGCCTAGAGGAAATCGCTGTCAGTTGTTTTCCATTTCCACCTGCCCTAGGGTATATGAAGGTAAGAAGGAAAGTGGCATTGGGTGCTCAATATTTGACCCCGATCCTATAACTTACCTTCTGTGATTCCCTGCCAAACCATTGCCGGGCCTGCACCAGGGACATCCTGCACAGAGGCAGCCCCCTCAAAGAATATCTCGACAGCAGCCTGGGCCACCGCGCGTGATGCCTTGACGGACATGACGTAGTAGCACTCACGTAATCCGTCAGCATTCGCCTGTGCGACTTCTGCCGTATAGTTTGCAAGTGTCTTGGTCCGGGTCGTGTCAAGTGCCGCAACGAGGCCGTTAAAACTGTTAAAGATGGAGGCGTTTGATCCGTCAGGCTTGGCGTACCAAAGGTCGGGTATAGCGATCTTGGCCCCCGCGTTGATGCCCCAGGCCACCCAAGCCCCAGCATTGGGATCGCTGGGTGAGTCGTCGACGAGCTTCACAAACGCGTCAACAACACCTGGGAATTGGTCTTCCGCGTACACTCTTGTGCCTCCCCACATCTGGCCTCCCGGAAGCGGTATGGTCTCCAGCTCGAAGTTCACCACGATTCCAAAGTTGTTGCCGCCGCCCCGAAGTGCCCAATACAAGTCCGAGTTCTGGCTTGGGCTTGCGGTGACTATCTCGCCGGTGGCGGTCACAACTTCGTAGCTGGCCACATTGTCACACGCGAATCCATAGATGTTGGAGAAGAATGAAATGCCTCCTCCAGTGGTCAAGCCGCCGATGCCGATGGGTGCGACCCGCCCTCCGATAGCTGCCAGGTCATACTGTTGTAGTTCAGTGTAGATACGGTTCCAAGTGTTTCCGGGTTCAATAAAGGCAGTCGTGTGGTCGTCCGACAATGTAATACGGTCAAGATTGCTCAGCGAGACGGTGATGCCACCCTTGATGCTGCTGGCTCCGGAGAAGGCGGCATGCCCGCCGCTCTTGACCGCAAACGGACACTGCGTCAGTCTCGACAGCAGAACAAGTACCGAGACCTCGGGTGGTGAAGAGGGGTAGAAGACACAGTAAGGGCTGACTTCTGCTTGCAGCTCCGACCAGTAGGACCCGGTGAAGTTGCTGTATTCGACGTCGCCGTTCAAGTCCACAGCGTCGTTGCCATAAACGTATCTTAGAGACTCACACTGCTCATGTGTGATTATCAACAACTGTCCGTATGCAAGGTCAGGAATGACATCGTGCCACCTACAGCAGTGCTACAGGCAGACAGCGAACTCCGGCCGGTGAGAGTCGCGAGTGCGGGGATCGCTGAAATGTTGAACCCCTGTTCGATAAGGGCTTGGGTGACGTTGAAGTCAATAGACTCAATAGCCATGGCTGCGGATAACTCAAGCGATAATGCGACTGACAACATGAAGACGAGTGACTCTAGCATCTTGTCTTTTCTTTCCTCTTATGTTATCTCCACTGAAGCTGAAAATTTTTAAGACGGGGGAACAAACCGGCTTCATCGGCTTCGCACCTCGGAACATGGTCTTCGCCGAGCGCTGGTCAGGAATTGACTTGACACAAATAAGCTTTTGAATTATTGCTGGAATTTGTACGACTATCTTCGGCGCCCCCGGAAGATACCAAGGTACATAATTGTTATGACTAAGCATTGACCCTGAACCAATTAAATTGAATTATACTATTTTATTAAAAGACATGCATTTTTGTGATTCCGAAGACTACTTGAATATAATGGAGGCTTGTTGGGCTTTTAAGTTTACGTCGTGTCTATCAACACTACTTGTGGCGCTTTCCTGAGCTCCTAGGCAAACCCAGTCTCGCATACAACATTTGAAGGAACAGTGCAATGGTGGAGCCCGGTGCTCGTGACAATTTGAAGTCCTATTTCAGGTAAACACAGGGCAAAGTGCATAGTTATAAATGGGTGCAAACCCTTTGAAAGTATTCAGATGTTATCAATCTCAGTATTCTTTGAGTTTGGTACCAGAATCAATTGGTTAGTATTACAGGCAGCCCTAAACCTTTCTGGGGAGTTATATCAGGGCGGCATTACCCGGGGGGCTGACCTTCGGATGCCCCCCTACGCCTGGCGGCAAGCGGAGGGGGACCAACGCAGTGGAGGCCCCCGGGTACAGCCGTTTACATGAGGACCTTCGCTTAGAGACTAGACTAGTGATGTATTGTTTTCATGAAGATTGATTGTACAATGTAGATTGAACGCCTTAATTTGCGGGAATTTTAAGTTTGGATATCATTGTGTTTCCTGGTTACAACAGAGAGGAGGACCTTTTGAGCCGGCCCCCGACCACCATGAGGATCTTCTACTGGCTGTCACAAGCCAATGCAGACAGCGCGGGATGACCAGAGACTTTTGATATATTTCCCAAGTAATCTCTGCTCAAAAACCCCATTCCCCATATGCCAAACTCGAACCCATTACCAACAATCCATCAGTTTAAGTGCAATGGCCGAAGTTTTGACCGGACGCCCAGACACATTTGCCGCCTTTGCCGGTCTGGAAGTTGCAGCAATCAGACACAGAGATGCACTCCTCTGTTCGGTATGCATTAGTTTATGTGTCTAAGGTCAATAGGATCGGATTCAGGGACACTTACGGCCAGCGCCGAAGCAACCGACGTTCTGCCTCTCCTCGACAACACTGGGGGCCGCGAAGGCGGTGGCAGCCAGGGCAAGGACGATAGTGAAGTAACGCATCTTGGATGTTGGTGTCGAGTTGACTTTGCTGTGTGAGAGGAACGGTATTTGTGATTGAGGATGTGATGATTGATGATGCTGAGGAACAGTGAGAGTCTGATCAAAGGAAAGCTATCACCATTTATATCATATTCGAATTTCGGCCGATATCCGACATCTGGACTGTCTCCTGTCCTGATTCCCGTTTCCTTGAAGTGCATCAGGCCAGAGTACGTGTATTCGAGCCACAGTACGCGTGGTTGGCCCACAATGGATCCCCTATCCACCCATGCCCGGCAATGCAATATTCCAACTCTCACCTGGTTCAGACCACTATCTTTGGAATTTTTCTACACGCTGCCACCTACTTCCACCTTTCCCCTGTCTTTTCCGGATAAACTTTCACCACGGTTAAGGGGGTGGGTACAATTATCAGGGATAGCAAACGTTAGCTTGGCGCTGATAGTGTTAACTGGGTGCACTCATAATCGTGTCTAACATCGTTCACTTCACTCTTCTTCCTGTCTTCAGCGATGAGCTAACATTTGCTATCCCTAATAATTGTCCCATGATTACTGGGTACCGAGCTACTCCACCAAGGAGGTAGTCGTAGTCAAGCCTTCTTGACTCTGGTCTAGACGAACGACACATGCAATTAATGACAACTTATGCACTCAAGCCAATCTAATTACCCGGAGTTGTTTAAATCAGCCTCAACACTGGGGAAAACCCCACCCCTTTAATTTATCATGGGAGTACTATCCTCTGGCATCTTGTTACACGTCCAAACTGCATTATATCTGATGTCTTTATGCAGTTTTGGCCGCGGAATAGTACAAAGAGTAATATGTGCCAACGGATCAATCTCGCCCGTGCGTCCTGCGGAACTAGAGAGATGGGCTATGTTCAGTGTTGGGAGAACCATGTTGTTTTGGACATTGGTGTGAATCCCCAGGTGCCGATACCCGACACCACTACCCGTACCAACCGGCTGGGTACAGTGATCGGCATCAGCCCCATCGGCCCTTACAGTTGCATGTACACTAGGGCTTGTCGTGGTCGAATGTGGGTCTGTTGCGCGTACACTATGTTCATGTCGATCTCGATTTCTCATACGCTCTCTTTTCTCCTTCTGTTTTGGGCGAGGGCCCGGCCGTGGCACGCGATCTGTGGGGTCCGTTTTGTGGGTACCATCGGCCAAACAGGGCAGACCTTGGGTTGGCCACCGACTATCTAGGTAACGTCGACATCACTTATTCACCGGCTGTAAGGCACAGGGGAAGATAGGGGAAGCACGAGTCACTTACCGCGCGCGTGACGTTTGTCTGCTACCTAGGTAAAGTAAAGTGTAGTTGAAGTGCGGGGACTCCTGGACTTGTTGGAGGTCGCCGTTTCCTTGCTCAGTCAAAAGGACTCGCCATCAATAATAAAAGTCTAGGAGGAATCGAAACCTAAGTTGAACGCACAAGAGACATGAATCAGCCTCAGCGCGGGACGGATGTTGGTAATTCCCCCGGGAATTTCCCGCATTCTGGGCCATGCCATGCGCATGGATTGCAGCTAGTTCTGCACTTTACGATTGCCGTGATCAAACAGCTGATTCTATCAAAGCTAAAACTAAGCTCGTGGGGCTTCGCCGGGCCTGAACGCTGATCATAATCTAGAATAGAGGGTCTAGGAATTCCTGAATCGACAAGTCAGTCATCGAGAATGACAACCTAAATATGCATTCCGAGGTTTAGACGGATGCGAGTGAGGCAATAAGGCAAGAAAGGATGCACGCAGGCCACACTAGGTACACCTGTTCTGGAGCAACGTTCCAAGTATCCAAGGTTACAAGGTTCTAAAAGATTCTCTGGTACACTTGATCTCAAGGTCATGTGCAAAACAACAAGGCCTGTTACGCCAAAGTTGAACCCGAGCTGATTCGGGATTCAACACATATAAATCCACTCGTGTCATTGGCGATGGTCACCATTCGTATGACTCTGCCTGGTGCACTGCCAAACATGCTGAGCTTTATGGCATGAATTTTAGTGCGTTTTGGCTCACTTTGATAGACTGACAACTGCTGATAAAGTCTCAAGGCTGATCGGGGTAATTGAACAACATACTAGCTTCTGATGACACAGCAGTACTATGTTGATTCCCCTTGTGGCCAATACCTCTCCGCAGCTTAATGCTCTGCTGATGGTTGTGAAATTGTGACACGGTGAGACTTGTCGTTGACCGCGGAGCACCCTCATTCCCGATGGTTTAAAACTGTCCCCTCCCCCCCCCCCTAAACGCTGGGTCTTTGAGCGTTTATCACTATACAAAGGGACCGTTCGCCTTTGGGCTGTATACGGATTAAGAACGACACCACTACAAGAATGCCAGGGACTGTTTCCATGTGTATGCTTTCTGCTCCAGCGAAACGGCGCTGCATATAGCAGAACTCCACTATAGACGAGGCTTCAGCCTAATCAATTCCTCCTCCGCTCTCCTCGCTTCTCTTTCGAACCCTCTGATTTTGTAGGTTACCATCCCCTTCCAAATATCGAGCCACTTCTTGTCAAAGGGGGGCAAGGTCCGACCAGTGGTGCCAGGCTTGGGTTCACTCGCTATGTTCCTCAAGAACTCGAGGTATGAGCCATAGTCAGGAGCAATGGAGTAGTAGTCTTTGCTCCCCTTGAATTTGGCCACTCTTTGCTCCTCCCAGTCACGTTGCTCGGCCGTCGGTGGCAAGGGGTTGGCTCGGCCTGCAAGGTGTCTAGCGACTGCGACGGCCTGCCATTCATAGACACGGAAGGTGAATCCTCCTCCTAGCTGAGATCTCACACAAATTAGATGGCACCGAATCACCTGAAAATCGGAATCTAGATTTGAACTTACCATGCCAACGAATGTGAGAGTTGGATCTTCAATGTCCCAGGTGTGCTGATAAACCCCAGGCAGGCGACGATAAGCTTTGCTGATTCGCTCCTGTACGCGAGGGAGCCAAGGTAACGAAAAGGTGTAACCAGTTCCAAACACAATGTGGTCGACGTCGTTTAGCTCGCTGCCGTCGGCAAAGGAGACCTTTCCCGTCAATGGGTCAAGACTGCTGATCTGCTTCTTGATGGAGACATGCGGATGCTTGAACGGGGCCCAGCCAAACGCCGGAATAGGTTCTACGCGGATGGATGCATAGACCGGGTGTTGCACCTGTGGCAGGATCTCGTGCAGCACCTCGTGCGAGGAGACTGAGCCACCGACGACGATGACTCGCTGCAAGGATTATTAGTCGTTTGGCAGCAAAATTCATGCATAATGTAAACCGCGAAAACGCAAATCCTTACCTTGCCCCTGAATTTGTCGGCCCCTCGAAAGTGCCCGGGAAGCGCTCGTCGTATTCGGCCAGTCCCGGTATTTCTGGGAACCAAGGCACATTGTAATGGCCAGTTGCCACCACCAAGGCGTCGAACCATTCCCTCCACCAGTAATCCTTGCCGGGGCCCTCCTTGCGAAGCGTTAGCACGCACTCATCACCCTCCTTAACGGCCCTCTCGACCGTAGTGCCGAGCTCCAAGAACTTGTCAGTCCCATTTTTCACAAAGATGTTCTCGACCCAGGTCCTAGACAAGAACTTTGTTGGCTCGCAACTGGGTCCATGCCTGGCAATTGATATATGGCCGGGTTGCAACATTGGGTAATCTTTAATTTGTCTGAAGGGGTGGTTGATGTCCTGCCCCCAGGTAGGTAAGGTACTTAGGTACGCAAATAATAGCCCGCCATGGAACTTTATGACAGAAGGATCTTGGGACATTTTTTGTCTTGTGATGCGGTCTTACACAAAGGCTGTGCATACTTGAAATCACCAGGACTGTTAAATTAATGCATCAGGTAATTCAATCATATTAGAAATTCATTATGGCTCCCTGCCTTTTGCCTGCGCCTGTTGCTATACGAAGCCCTCCGCGAAATATTCAAACAGTACTTCCAGGTCACATACTTACCTAGTTCCCGTGGGGCATTTATTGTCATTAAGCCGACCTCCGAGCCTTAAAAGCTTGCTTGTAGTGAACTTTGAAGTATCCCGTCACTTTCGCGAATTCTCCTTCCTGAGATGCCATTTTGATGAAGCAGGATTCTGCCAATATAGACTGTGGCAATGCTTGCAGGGGCGTAGTTCGAGCTTCGTCGCACAATAAAAATAATTTGAAGGATCCGGTCGTTGGTCGCAAGGCTGACCCGAGGGGCAAATTTTGAAACTCCAGCACCTCCAGTCGCTATGGGCCTATGGCTGCACGCGCCGTGGCGTGTATATGCCCACGCTTTCTAACGAATTTTTATGCGCAAAAGGTGATGGTAAATCTGATGTGAATTTGTGAGATGGTGTAATATGTACCTGTCAATTCTTGTTGATCATTGTTGAAATTTCGGTGAAATAAATGAGTTTTGGATGAATTAGCTTTGATGCGGATTGAGATGAGCTTTTGGGTACTCTCTGAGATAGGCGAAGTTCAATTGTCTAATTATGAAGAGCGGCAGAGCCCATAGCATTCAATCAAAAGACTCGGCATGCTTCATTGTTCACCAATGAATGGCATTGTCTCCGGCCTAGGGAACACTTGCAAGTTGGGCAAATGAACAGTGGGAGTTAAAGTTGATACTTATACATCCGTACGCCTTCGGGCTGTCTACGGATTAAGAACAACACCACCACTGATACCTATACGCATGACCTACCTAGGTAGGTATATGAGTCTGACTCAGCGAGAGCGATATTGAGACTCGAGAAGAATTCATGGCTGAATGATAGAGCTGTGTAACCGCTTTTGTCTTGATTTGAAGGCTCAGTTGTCCGTGGTGTCAAATCAATCAACGGTAGAACTTTAAAGTGTGTGCCCATTGATTGCAGCGCAATATCTTATTAATGCACTTAAGCATTTCGGCTGCATAAACGTTAGATGTCTGATCAAGTATAAAGATGCGTTTGTTCATTATGTGCAGAAAGGACGCAACAGCTCCATATCGTATCCATACCACCAAGCAGAGCATGGACAGACGCTGAGTTGAGCAAACACGAATTCCCTGCCTACTACAGTTTGTCACGTTTGTTTAATTTTTTTCGTCAGCTCATCTCCTTCAGCCAAGTCTAGAATCAACATGTGAATCTGGTATGCCATTGAATCAATAATTTTGATTCCCCTGTTCCAGGGTTGTAATTAGTTAGACTAAGTTTAGTTAAGGCCCTTAACTAAGACTATATGACTTTAGTTAGTAAAAATACTGATTTAGTCACTGTAGTTACTTAGTCTAACTATATACTAAGTTTTTTAACTAAATTTAGTATATAGTTTTTATAGTTA
>MAVT02000464.1:0-30308 GCA_001702395.2 Diaporthe helianthi
TTTTTTAAGAAGAGAAAATAATAATTCTCTCTAGTATAGCTTTTAAGTTTATAATAAAGGTAGAGAAATATATTATTCCCCCTTTTCTTATACTTAATATATAGGGCTTAATTTAAGGTTTTTATAGGTCTTCCTTTATTTTTATCTAATAAATTTAAAAAGAAGCTTTTTATTAAATAAAAATCTAAATTCTACTATAAACTCTATATAATATTTTAAATAAATCTAGTATATTTATCTTTAAGGCTATATAATATTTAGCTTATAAAAACTTACTTTAAAAGGATAATATTATTTATTTAAAGTTCCTTTAAATAAGAGTTTTATTTTATTAATATATTCCTTAATAAAATTAAAGTCCTTAAGCTAAGTCTTCAAAAAGTCTTTATAAACTAGATATTAAAATATAAACTTAAGAAGTTTTTAATAAGATTTTAGCTTTTTTTAAGCTTTTTAGGCTAAATTCTTATGTTTTATAAATATAATAAACTTAAGCTTATATATTAATTTAATATTTATAAGGGCTTTTTTATTCTAAGTAATAGAAAGTTTTATAAAAGGCCTCTTTAAGTCTTTAAAAAATATTCCTTTTCTTTTAAGCTAAGTACTAATTTTTATATTTTAATATATATAGTTATTAGTATTATTAAGGAGAGGAATACTAAATTTATTAAGGGTTTTTATTAGATTTTTATTAGAGTTTTTATTAGCTAAGAAAAAGTTAAGTTTTAAAAAAAGTAGTAAGCATTTAAGGATTATTAATAATTTAGTGTTTTTAATAAGTAAAAGGTAAATAATATTTAGTAAAAGTAGTACTAAAAAATAGAGGAAAAGGAGGGCTATTAAATAGTATAATTTTTATAGTAAATAGTTAAGTATTTATAGAGTAATAAGGGAGTAATTAAAGGTAGTAAATATAGAGTTATTATAAGATTATAAGCTTAAATATTAAGCCTAATAAAGTAATATTAAATAGAGGGCTTTAATTAGTTAAAAGGTAGATATTTAGTTAAAAGTAGTAATTATAGATTAAGCTTAGTACTTAGGGCTATATTAAGCTTAAAAAGTAGGTTATTAAAGATTTAAGAGATAGTTTAATTTAAGGGTATTATATAATAGAAAAGTAGGTTTTTTAGTAGCTAGAGTATATAATTTATTAAATAGTAATAAGGAATACTTAGTTCTATTAGCCTCTTCTACATATTTAGCTTAGAGGACTACCCCTATTTATATACTTACTAGTATAGGCTAACGATTACCTATATTAATAATTTATATAACGTAGTTCACTAGTTAGCCGATTATACTACCTTACCGATTAGTTTTACTAATTCTACTAACTTTAGCTAGCTTTAGCACCTACTAGGTATAAAAAAATCAATTATATTTAGCACCAATTAGTGCTAACTAGTTTTAATTGCTTATTTTTAATTAATTTTATTAATTTAAAGTAGTTGGCAAGCCTATAGTACTAGTTAAAAATAAACAACTTTTAGTAGGAAAATTAGCTTCCCTACCAAAATGAATTATTTTAGTTTTACATAATTAACCTTAATTTATACTAGTTAACCCAACTATTTAGGTAGTTTGCTATAAACTGTTAAGAAAAGGGCTATTATTTATTTAGAATTTAAATAACTAGCTTTTTTCATATCTTTCTTACAAGTTTTTGCGTTATGCCTAGTTTTATTGTAGTTTTTATACCTTTGTTTTATCAATTCGTTACAAACTGCCTTTTTACTATTACTAGCCATTTTACTAGCTAGCTACTTCCCTTTTTGTTTTTTTTTTAATAATAGCTTAAAAGTCCTTAATACTAAGTGCTCCTTTAAGCTAAACCCAATTTCTTTTAGCTTTTTAACACTTAGCGAGCCTAATATTAGCCTTCTTAAGGGTATAAACTCGATTATTTAAAAGAGTAATTTAATATACTATTGCTTGTGCGCTCTTTGTAAACTTCTTAACTACTTAAATAATTAGTATAAAAAGCTACCTTAGTAGTTTAAAATCTTGCTTTTAATAAAACTTAATTGCTAGATAGTTTAGTAGGCATTTAATAGTATTTGTAATTCCCATTTTGCTAATAATATAGGGAGGGATTATACTAGTGTTTGTAAGTAAATATTTAGCTTTAAAATAATAGAATTTAAGTCCTATGGAGAAATACTAGCTTTTTTAAACCTAGCCTTTATATTTTTTTTCGTAAAAACCTTATTGTAGGCTACCTTAAACGCAATAAAGAACTTAAACTTAATAATATAATTAACTAAGGCTTAAATAAATATATTAATTTTACTACTATATATACGCTTTAATAGTAAAAACAATGCAACGTTTAGTAACTAAAGTAGGTAAAATAAGTATAAAGGCATACTAATAGGGATAATGTTTTTTTTTTTGCAATATTATTTAAACTTTGCTAATATATAGCTTTTATATTTATTTAAAACAAGCATTTAGTATTTACCCTTAGTTTGCTTAATTATATATTTATTAAAGTGCTAAATTTATTTAAAACTAGTTTTATTATTTATTTACTTGTTTAAAGTAGGCTTAATTATTTAGCTTAGTGGGAAGCTAAACTTTGTTATTTAGTTAGCAAAGTAGTAAGCGCCCTAAATGATAATAAACGGTGGAATATATTAACTTTTTGCGTTAATATACTTAATAGGTATTGCTTATTTTTGGTTTTTAGGTTAAATAGATTTAGCTTTTTTATATTAATTAGAACGTGTAATAATTATTGCTATAGCTATAATGCTTATTATAAAACCTATTTCGTTAAAGTTATATAGGTTGTTATCTATAATCCTATATTTGGCCATTATATTGCAAAGTAGCTACAACTAGTTCCTAATAATTTTTGGATCTTTGCAAAAAGCCCTCTAGTAGTTATAAGGTCAAGAAAATCTAGTTTTTAAGCTTAATTATATATCTACAAAGCGTTATACCTAGTTCTTACTAACTAGCTTGCTATTACGCAATACTAGCAAGAGGTTAGCTATATTTTTTATACTAGAAAGCTGTATTAGAAATCCTTGTATATTTTGCTTAAGTATATATTGGATAAGCGTTTGCTTTTTAACTAAATTAAGTTTGTATTATGTAATGCGTAATTTTTTCCAATAAAGTTAGTTGTTTATCTTGTTTTATAGTATAGTATAGGGGATATTAAAGATTTAAGCGGCTTAGCGTAAATTTAAGAGTTTTTTTGGGTTTTTTTTGGAATTCTTAATTGCTTAAAGGGCTAAATTAATTTTATCTTTTTTTAAGTAGATTAACATTGTATGTGTTAATTTCTAGCGTATTAAATATTTAAGTAGGGAGAGTAATATAAAACTAACGCGAAAAATGGAAATGCAATTTATATTAAAAATATAACTATCTATTAAAACTTTAAACTTTCAAACTAGTACTATAGCTTACCAACTATTTTAAATTAATGAAATTAATTGGAAATAAGCAATTAAAACTAGTTAGTACTAATTGGTACTAAACGTAATTGATTCTTTTGAACCTAGTGGGTGCTAAGGCTAGCTAAAGTTGGTAGAATTAGCAAAACTAATCGGTAAAGTGGTATAATCGGCTGACTGGTGAACTACGTTAGTCTAGAATATTCCAACACTTTGTAGTCTAATTTTGAAGGAAATAGTGGCCTTTCCGTTTTAGGAACAGCGTGTCCTAGGTTCTGCAGGGGACTGCAAGAGTCCCAGTCCCGTTTTCCGAGCCGCGCCTCCATACCCTAGGTACTTAAGTACTCATTGACTACACCGTTTCTTATCCTTGCAAATGTACACAACAAGGGCACTTTTCTAGACGCACACCTCAGCCATGACTGATTGTCAGGAACTCCCCGTCGATGCCGCTAAGCGAGACGGCTTGACGAGAGGTGGGAACCCGACCCAGCAAGCGCACGGCTTTGAGGCTCTTACCCACCTGGTTGACACGCTTGTGGTTTTATGGCTTATGAAACGTTGCAAACATAGCTTGAGCTCATCACTCTCAAGCTTAGAATTCATTACACTATACTGCGGTGGAAACGTTGACCTGACTGAGCGGATCGACTGTCTAAAAACGGTAATAAAGTATGATTGATGAGAAGCGCACGAAAGCAAACGCAGGGTAACCAGGAGCCCTGTATATGATCATGCTGTCTTCTCCGCTCATCTCTTAGCTTGAGCAGTGTCGTCCAAGTGGGACCTAGTGGAGATATAATGGTTGAACCCAGGCCAGTCAAACACCCCTCGGGCTTCAGCCTCAGAACCAAGACGAACAGGACGCCTCAATCCAGCTCGCTGGACCACTGTACGAAGGGACCGTACGCCTTCGGGTTGTCTACGGATTAAGAACAACACCACCGCCTATCGAGCTCTCGTGGGGCCGCAGACACAGAATGCAGGGGTGTTTGTTTATGTGTTTGCGTGCCGTTTTTTTTTTTCTCTCTCTCTTTTCCCCGAGCTCCTATTCAGGCTTGATATTGGGGTGACGAATCGAGGTTGGGAAAGCATACTCTGTCATCAAAGTACCCGAAACCTCGGGGACGTGCCTTTCCAAGTAGAGCCGTAGCTGTAGCGATCTGGCTTCTCTGCCTACATTCGTACCCTCTCAGTCACCAAAGATCAGTTATGAGCATACCTCAGATGACATGTTGATCGTCTTGCTCAACCCTGCGAATACCTTGAGCATAAACCCCAACACTGAAGGCTCTGATGATACCTTAGGCATGCTTGATCTGACTTGACTGAATCAGAAGCCTTGGGAGCAAGGATGAGATTGAAGCCATCTCCATTCTCCCCAGAAGTAAAGCTCCTCCGCACTTGGGTATGCTGACCCCATGAGCAAGGCGGGTGGTGGCGCAGGCATCGTGTCCGGTTGCTTTCCAAGCTCAAATGCCAAAATATCCGGCAATCCTGTCAAATGAAGAAGACCGTCGTTATTAAACCTGTGCAGCAGTCTTTCGCCCCATTCTTGCAAGCTCCCACTGAAGTTGCGTGAATGCATCAAGACGTGGTCCTTAATGTAGTGTGGGTTTCCGATTTCGTACCAAGAGGCCCCAGGGGGCGAGAGCTTCCTGAGCTTGTCAGACTTGGTGTGGAGGATCGATCGCACGTCCCAAGAGACTGTGGAGTTGAGCTCGTCGATGATCTTTGAGTTGCTGCGAAAGTTAGATGTCAAAAACGCAACTTTGTTCACCTGTTGCTGTATTCCACAGAGACTGGCGTCCGGCCGATTGCTCGCCCATGGGCCGCTCGAATTTGCGTTGTCGACTTGAAACTTCCACCCATATCTCCTGCTATTTGCAAAATTTTCCCAGCCAAGGAAACCAAGCGTGTCGTCTGGTGACATGATGGCGTTCGCATGGTACCGAGGGTAATAATTCAAGTTCTGGTATCTCCTTGTGTCCACGGCGACAGTAATAGTGACCCTCAAGCTATAGTGCCGGAGAGCGCAGTCTCGGGCTTCGCAGTTGACGGATAAATAGGCTGGGAAGATCTTCTTGGTGAAATCGGACCGACTATTACACCACTTTCCGTTGGGCTCTAGCACGACAAGCCGAGGCCTCATGGATATCTTCCAAACCTCGATGCGCAGTTCAGGCGGCAGTTTCTGAAAGAAGGTGAACTCCATGCAAGGGATCTGGTTGATGGTGTCAGATCTCTTTGGGTCGCCATCCTCATTCATCTTGGGCGACACGCGTTTCTTCGGCATGCTGGTGAAGATGACTTGTGGTCTGGGATCCAAGGATGACTTTATTGAGAGATGAAGGAGAAAGTATGAAGGAGGGAGGATGAAGGATAAATGATGGAGGTGTGTCTTTGTTGTTTGGTGAAGGACTCAGGTTATGGGAGGCCTTTAACCACATGCACAAGGTACTGCCTCGCTAACTTTAGTCGACGCGTTCAGTGTCCAGGCAACAATCAAATGAGCAAACATCAGGGTTATGGGTGTAACGTGCAAAGCTAGCATAAGCTGCATCATCTATTAAAGACACAGTGGAATATCTCAAACGCGCTGATATCCATATCTACCCTCATAGATAGGTATGAAGTGCTGAAGTCTCCATTAATAGTGCCTTTCCTGCAGGTATGCAGAGGGCCATTAAAATGGGATATTAATTATGATGTCTCCAACTATCAGGCTCCTACCTAGGTAGTGCATTGCAAGGCTACAAATTTGCGAATGAATTTTACAAAGACATTACAGAGGTATGTGAGAATCATTTTGAAAAGGTTCATCAGAGGCTTGCTTGAAGATAATTACAAGATGACAGGGCGCCCTGGCTTTTGGTCCGTCACCATCAACATCACCTTTGGTCTTTGTTCATCTGCTAGGTGAGGCCTTGGTACCTAACTGGTTTCTGATGCCAAAGACCCAAGGCAGAAACACAATGGCAATGTCTCACAGGGGAGTGCACACATTTGAGAAGGATTCGAGGAAGTCAATATGGCTATTGCTATAGTGCAGTCCTGGAAAGCTTCCAAGGTTGTTGTAAAGACTGGTGTCCGGAATAGTTGCTTGTTCTCTCCTGGGGATCATTATCAAAGGTCTGAAGATACCTAGTAACAAACATTGAATGTGTTCTGTCATTAGATTTTTTCCACTCATCATTGTTCGTTCCTGTCGCCTAAAACAGTGCACTATTTGATGCCTGAAATGCATTCAAAGCAATAGATGAACAGTTCTGACCACTTCCACTGCCCGTGTCATTCGAGTCTGTCCCTGTCCCTGTCCCCAACTCCAGCTGCAACCCACATCCAGACCACCTGGTGCTGGTGCCCTGAGCACACAACAGTTGAGACCCATGGCCACTCAGACTGTCGCACACAACCGGCTCATACTCTGGCCGATATCCCGTCGAGAAGTTAGCGTCCAGAAAATAAAGTGGACCAAGGCCGAGCCTCGTCTCAACGATGGCGATGAGCGGGAAATCCCTTCCGGCTTTCGGGATGCACAGATGTTTGGTGCCCTGATTCACACCGAATCCTGTCGCCTTGTCCTTTTGCAAGGTGAAGAGAGCCTGGTTGCCAGAAAGTTTAAGCCACCACCCGTCGAAAATACTCCCGTCGGCCCGGGACACCTGCAGGTTGTACAAAGGCGAGTCCTCCCCACACGAGGTATCGACGCTCGAGTTGGTAACAGGTATGGGCCGCGCCGTGCTCAGGGGTACCGAACCCGTGCCGCTCAACGCAGGCGTAGACCCGTTCCGCGGGACGACGACGCGGTAGACAAGCTCCGCGTGGTGGGCGGCCGCCGGCTCGATATGTTTCCTCCATTCGCTGTCGTAGGGTCCCCAGCCCCAGGACTGTGCGAGGTGGACCGCGAGGGCGAGCCACAGGAGGCTTAGGAGCGGGAGGGTGGAGCCGCTGCACGTCGTTGTCGAGGGGCGCATCCTTGTGCTTGGCGTGACCGTGATGCTGTCCGATGAGTCGCCGGGTTGGATGCAGACGTCGAGGCCCCTCGAGATGTGGAAGGGTGAAGTCATGATGAGTGGATTTCACGTGAGAGCGAGCACTGTGGCTCTTTGTATTAATAACGTTAACGGCCCCTTTCCCAATGTGGAATCCATCTGGCAGTACCTTGATTTCCTCGCTAGCGGGCACCTAGGCTTAGGTGATGAGTGCATTGGGCACGGGGACTGGCTGGAGTTTAAATTAGGTCACGTCACAATCCATGCTTGTCTAGGGGGGCTGACCAGCTTTCGGCTTTTCTTGGTAGCATGACCTTAACATCGGTTGACTTCATTCATTTCGTTGTTTGTTTCTGTTTCTTGCAGAATATAACGTCGAGGATTAAACATTTTCAACAAGCGGATGGGTTTATCCTCATCCTCAAGCCAGCATTAGACTGCGTCCACAAGGGCCTTTGATATTAGAAAATGAACGAGTGGTAATCTCTATGTACTGTGTATATCTCTAAGCTGTCGAGGAACGCAACTTATACCTTTTGCGGCCGGAAGCCACTACACCTTCGTATCCAGTGTGCCACTGCCAGCATAGCACCTTCGAGCCTCCTTCAAATATTTACTTGACTTATATAAACGCGTATTCTAATACATCTCTCCTCAGCCCTTGCCGGGTACATAGTTCTCACTGATGACACCCGCCGAGTCGCACCTCCAATCGTCCTTGAACTGAAAGCCCCCCTCGGTAGTCGTCGCATTCGCCGTGGTGAACCCAAAGCACTGGCCAGGATAATCATCATTTTCAAACCCATTACGCCAACACACAGCATTACACAGGTCTTCATTACCGGCCGCAATCTCGCTCTCCCTGTTGACATTGCTCTCGGCACACATATCGATGCAGGAGTCCAAATCATTCGTAAACGTGTTGACCCACCGCTGGCCCGGTTTGGCGCTGACAAAAGTCGTGTTGTCGCAGTACTTGCGCCACAACAACGAGTCCATCGCGTCACTTGTGTAAACCGCGTTCGCGTTCGCGGGGCAGTCGCGGTAGAGGACTGTGCCAGAGGGCCCGTAGATGGCCGTCTTGGTTGACTGGATGGACTCTGTTGCGGTCGGCGCTGTTGTTGCCGCGCGATCGGGAGGAGCTGAGGTCGTGGGAGACTCGGACGTGCCGGTGGCCGCCGTGGCGATGGGTGAACTGGAAGACGAGGATGATGATGATGATGCGTGGTTCCTCAGCAACGCGCCGGCGACACCGCCTCCTATCGCTCCGCCAATGATTAAAGTGGTGGCGATGGCTAATACCCAGAATCTTCGCGGTGTAAGCCCGCATATCCGGTCCCGCTGGCGTTCTCCATAAATCGTTTTGCTGTCGGATTCGAGGCTCGATGCGTGCACGTAATGCGGGCCGTCGACGTAGATGGGCGTTGAATCGCTGCCTTTGACCTCGGGCGTCTGGCCTGTGTCCGGGACGACTTGCAGTCCTGGGTCATCATCTTGTCGAACGACCTCGGGGGCATCCGAGTAAGGGGATATTGTTGGTGATGCGCTCTGATGTCGGTGGTCACGATCCATGGCTAAATACATGAGCGGGTTTGATAGAGGAGGAAAGGGCAGGGCCTTCAATGTTCCCCCGGGTCATACATCAATAATATGCAGTGCAATGCCACATGCCTGCCGTAAGATAGCCGTGAAGGAGCGAGCGATCCACATTTGAGAGGGGATGCACATTAGCTTGGCGTACTCAAGTGCTGACCATGGTCTGATAGGAATCCTTCACAGGATTCCAACGACCACTCATGTTGCTTGTGTGCCTATCACGCCCGTTGCCCCAACTGCACCTCAGCCCTCTTTTAGGCACCCGCTCCACTATGGGTATCTTGGCATTCTACCGTCTGGGGAAAAAAAGGAGACTTGAGTCCCCGCCTGGTCACATTTCAAAAAGAAAGCACCAACATTTCTTTCTTGCAACTAGTTTCGTTCTTAATCCATATGTATCCCGAAGGTAAAGTCTGCGTATATAACCTAACAGCACTATAAATTTAAATTCTTCCGGCCTTGAATACTAAGAACACTGCTAGCACCGTGTAAATTTAGTATTTCTTTTCAAGAAACTCTAAGTAGGTAGTGCTTTTCTTAACCCATAGATAACCTAAAGGTATATAGTCCTAATATATAGGACTAAGTACTTAAAGACCTAGCGTTTATAGAAGGCATAGGATTTAAAAATGTGTCTAAGTATATAAATATAGCCTTATACTAAATAAATAAGGCTAAGGAGTATTACTCTTAGTAGTAGTATTAGCTAGAATTATTACTATAAGTAGCTTAAGAGCTAATTAATAGTAACGAGGAAATATAGTAGGACTATATAATTCTTTTCAAAAACATCACTTTTTTAAAAAAAATATTATAAATTAAAAAATAACCTAAATCTAGTTAAGAAAGCTTTTTACTAATATTATAAAATATAGGCCTATTAACTTATTAGAAAATAATTGATAATACGATAAATAAATCTAATATATAATAAGATATTAAATAGTAAATACGCTAATACTTATAGTTTTTATTTACGCTAAAAGATAATTTTAAAAATAGCTTTAATATAATTTCTTATAAATTATAAAGTTATATTTTCTATAAAAAGTAAAATAAACTATTTATATAAAAATAAGGTAATATAAACATTATTTAATAATTATATTACTCCTAGTTTACAGCTTTATTATTTAAGATATAAATATTAATAGGTACATTTAGAATATATTAGAATTTAATAATAAGTGTAAAAAGAGAAGACTAAAGGTACTTCTAAAATGTAACTACTATCATTACTATAGAAATGTTAAAGTCTTTACATAAGGGCTATAGATTCCTAAAGAAGGATCTAATGGATATGAAGCTAGTAAATAGATAGTAGGGGGGAAGGGGGGAAGGGGGGGAGGAAAAATACAGTTGTGGCCGAAGCCTTATCCTACTTTAACCTGGCCTTAGTCTTGTTCTTCCTATACAGTGGCATTTTGCCTCAGACATTCCACATACTGGTCTACATTGGCACCACGGGTAGCTCTAGAGATTCGCGGATGCTCTGCTATTAACGAAAGGACGCAAGCAATGGTACCTAGGTAGCGAGGAAATGGAAAGGGCAGGGAACGACTTTTTCGTCATCATTCAACGAAAACTCGTTGATAATTAGATGGCACTCTATTAGAGGACTTTCTACATTATCCAGCATGTCCTAGTATGCCTCCCTAGCCCGTATAAATACTTTGAGTGTTGTTGTTCTTAATCCGTAGACAACCCGAAGGCGTACGGTATAAATATAATGAATGATGTGGTTAAATTGCTCTGAGGATCACCACCCCTCGGTCTAAATGGAACGTTACACTATCGTCTGGTCGGATCGAGCATAACACATTTTCACCTATCCAGGACAATCGACGTAGCATTTAAGTACTTATACATGCCTACCTAGGTAGGCACCTAGTCAAAGACAGTGTCCCATAGTCAGATATCCCATCTCATGGTTTTCCCTTAATTATTTCCGTTTGTATGAAAGGGATTGTGGGGCATACAGCCTCATCAGAGTTCCCAAGCTGACTACAGGGTTGAAATCGAAGGTACCTAGCTACAAGAGGAAGTCTCCTCCAGTCTCTTTCGAGATCATTTGGTGCTCGGGCACAAACTGCATGTACATGACTTCTGGTGTTCCGGTGCCGTCCTTGGTGTACTGAGCCTCTTCATCGCCAACTATCGTCTTCTTGAGCCCGCTGGCGGCACCGTTACTCCCAGGCGCGATGGCAGACTCGACCAGAAGCTGAGCCTGACACGCACGCTCCAAGGCAATGAAAAACGCAGCTGCCTCCGCTACGGTCCCGCCACACGTGAGGAGGCCGTGGTTCTGTAGTATAAGGTTCTTGTTGGTTGGGCCCAGGTGATCGGCGATGCGCTGGCCCTCTTCCTTGGCGAGAACTACACCACCGAAAGAAGGATACACCGAGAGGTCATTGTAGAACATGCAGGAATCTTACAATTTGGCTCGTTAGCAGACAGCACGGTAACCCTTGGGAACCTTTGGGGACTAGATGGCGTACCTTGGTTGATCATGTCGATCGGTCTGCCAAAGGTGCTCCAAGCCCGGCCATACGGGCTATGCATGTGGCAGGCGGCGTTGATATCGGGTCTCCTGCTATGCAGAGCCGAGTGGATCATGAACCCAGCCGTGTTGACGGGCTTGTCGGCGCCGCCGATCCGGTTACCCCCGTCGTCGATGTGGACCATGTCCGACACCTTGAGCACGCCAAAATGCACACCGTAGGGGTTGATCCAGAACGTGTCTGGCTCGACGGGGTCTGCGTTTCTCATCTATCAGCAATCAAAAGCGTAGTTAACTATGCATCCATAGCCACACCAGCAAGCAAGGACAGGGTGCCGTACCTCTGAGACTGATGTGCCCACTGCTGCCGTCCGAGAAGCCCAGCTTGGCAAAAATGCGAAAGGCGGCGGCCATCTGCGCCATTTGCCATTCACGGGCCCCCTCTTTTGTCTCCGGGAAGGGGATCTGGTGGAGGCGCTTGGCCTTGCCGGTCCCGTTGCCCGAGTCCAGCGCCGACGTGCGCGGGGGGCGGATCGCGGCCGGGGAGGGGCCGGAAGACGTTTCCGTTGCGCCGGGTGACATGATAGATGTCGTCGTTGGAGCTGCGGTGATGAAGATGACTTTAGAATGCGACTTGCTTCTGATTCAGGCTTCCAGACAAGAGCAGTACTACGCTAGGACGACCTAAAGCTGTGGGCTTATGAATGTGAGGAGTTTGATGCGATCTTCATTATGCATAGCTCTGCTGAAGGTGTTACTACCTGGGTACTCTGCATGGGGTCCGCCACGTAGCGAGCGGATACGGGGCAATGCAAGGGCGGATAAGCAGCCCGGGGTGTTGTCATGTCGGAAATCCCCGACGCTCACCGGCTATAGACGCGGTGCTTGACAATTCGCCATTGCTGGTTTCGTTCTTAATTCGCAATTCGCCACTAATTCAAAACGCCTCAATGTGTTTAAGTTCATCTGGGAAAGTGTCCACCAGTCTACTTAAGATGTCATCTTCGACTGCCGACCGGCGAAAACATGAGTTGTATCGTAAACGACGGACATATGAAATGACTGTTACTTGATCCGGGTAGCAAGCTCGTGAAAAGTCAGGGGAGATTAAAGACTTATAAGCTCTTTCTCGCCTTCTGGAGATATCGTATACTATGAGTTGTGATTCACCAAGAGAACCTAGGTAGTTAGGTAGGCAATGCGAATACTATTGGATCTCGGGCATTATTCGTGGCCATTGAACTAAGTGTCCAGGATTGATAACACAACAGACTCTTGGAAGTAAACACTGGCACTACGCCATGGCAATTTGATACCAATAATTTTCAGCGTCCTAAAAAGTGATACCTCTGAAGGCCCTTCGTCCCCTAAACCAGGATTCAACACCCCCATCATGGCTGCCGATACTTGCGAATTCGTTCGATAAAGGTATGGAAGACGCAATCACTCGTGCTGCTGCCAAGGCGCAAGGAAATAAACTCCAAGCTGTGGAGTTTGGCTCAGGCACGTGAGAAACCTTGAACTAATCTGAGTGAATATAAGGAAACTGTATACAAGTACGGAGCCCAGATTTACCATCATCACTTCAACATCTCGAATCCTGAAGCTTTCGTCTTGAATCGATGTGCCCACAGGTTGGCCAGGTAGTGTTCAGAAGTAATCATCCGGAGTTGAATCAGCCCGATCCTCGCGGTACCGAGCCATCAACTCAAGCTCTATTTCCGACTGTGTTTTGCCGCTCCGCTCAATCTCAAGATCTGATTTCAGCCCCTGTGGAAGCCTCCCCCATATCTCGTAGCTGCGGAAGAGATTGCCAAGAGTATAGCGATTCGCTTTGTCATCCGTACGCAAAACACCCTCCGGAAGCCGCACCAAGCGTGTCAGCACTGCCGAATTTTGTCGCCACTTGCACCCGTCGCCGCATCTCACATCACTGACGTGAATGGTGATTGTGTTGCGTGGCGTCAACGCTTGGTAATGTTTGGGGTGTAAGCTGCTGTCTGGCCAGCTCGTGGGGGTGCAAAAGAACACCCACTTTTGGGGACTGTGGAACCCAAGGTATTCTTGGCCGGGCGGAGGTTCATATTTGAACATGTTCCACTGCACATAAACTCCTTTGTGGATGTACTTTGGCCAAGTGTAGAAGTGGAGAATAAGGTCGTACAAGAGCCCCATGGTGGCGTTCTGTCCCAAATTGGACCCCGCGGTCAAAGTCGGGGCATGTTTGGAAGAATCCACCTCGCAAAACTCGAGGGAGTTCTTCATGACCTCGTTCAATTCGTAATAATCGGCAATCATGGCGCCGTCTATCGGAGCGGCTGGTTGCACAGGCAGCATCCGCCTCCAAGATGCTTTGGGATGGAGTACAGCGGTACGGCGTTTGAAGTCCCGAAACCAGCTACCAATGAACCATTCCGCCCTTGTCTGGCAGACATGTTGTCCGAGGCATGGGTGTGATGCGAACAGGAAAGGGAAGAGTGGTTTGAGAAGAGGGTTGAACTCGGGATCCCTTCCCGCTGTTTTTGATGGAGGCAGCGGTTGGAAGAACAACTTTTGCTGTAGCAAGGGCGACTCGGAAATTGTCTGCAACCAGAAACGACTGACTTGCTGCAGTTGTAGGACTTTGCCCCGATCGAGGTGCCGTAGCACCAGTTCGAGGAGCTCGGTTATTTCGAGTGGGCTTTGAGAGTTGCTGGTATCCATTTCGGTCGTAAGGAGAATGTAAAAAGTTCAATTAAAAGTTCAAGGATGATACATGTTGGTTTTGAAGGCTCAGAGGGCTCTTAAAACAGGCAAATCCTTCAATTCTGGTCTCGTGCAAGCCACCAAATGGTTTAGGCCGTCGTTGGTTTCTGTTGAAACATTGTCAGTTTACACTCCAGCACACAAAAGTGAGATGGCTATTAGGCCTTAAAAAGTCTATAACTCCTAAACCAAAGAAAGCTCGGCTTCTTTCAATTTTTCTCCGTCATTTTCATGACTAGACTTGCCCCTTATTCCACACCATGTTAGTCTACCCTAGGGTAGGTCGCGCAAGCGCCACCTTGAGAGCCTGCTCACCTACCTAGGTACCTAGGTAAAGACACCAAAATCCCGCATTTCGATTTGGACAAAATAAGAGAAGAAACAAACCTGACCAGATTTGTCAGAATTACAAGTGACTGTTGAAATATCAGCCAGCCGTTCACTGTGCGTGCTTGTACTGAGTGTTTACTATTTTAGTGGCATTTGCACATTGAGCACACGCACTAATTTAACGCAGTGTTTTCAACCCTTCACGCAAAACCCCTCAAAATAATCATGTAGCTTTGTTCCTAGGGCTTGGGTCATTATGAACTATGCAATTAAGGAGCTTCGGAAGGACGTAGAAGATAGTAGCAAATAATGGAGGTTTGGTCCTGAGTCTCGAGCTCTACGCATTTATACCATGAAACCACCGGAGCCTGATTCCCTTTTTTTTTTTCGTTTCCGTTCCTCATAATTAATCGAATGGCTTATGCAAGAAATTTCACCGACTCGACACGCTGAGCCCAGCAGTTGAGCTCCACAGCGTGGACGTCAAAGAACAGGGCGTTGGCGCCCGTCTCCTGGCAGCCTTTTTGCGAGTAAACGCGGACTAAGCAGGGTTCATGTCAGCAAGAACCATCATCTGTGTGGTCTGGTATGTATCAGCGGATGATGGACTTACGCAACTGATCGGCGTTGTTGAACTCGACTCCTGTGCTGTTGAATGTTGGGTCCCAGATGCTGACATCAATGCAGGTTCCCAGGGGCTGGGCGTCTTGGAGCCAGACAGTGTCCTCAATCCATGCACCTCCGTCGGCACCACAAGTAGTATCGGCCCAGAACTTGGCGTAGATCCTGCGAGCCTCTTGACGCTGCTCGATGGGCGAGCCTTGGACGCCGATGGTGACGGCAGCGAGGATGAGGGAGACGAGGCTGGTAGTGAATTGCATTTTGGACTTGACGTAGAATTAGGAGTTATTATTATTTTTCGTCAAGGTCGATGAGCGGTCGAGGACGGAGATGGAGGTGATGAGGTGAGGTCAAGTAGAGTTGATGGTTGACGGAAATGGCAGCCCTCTTTATGCTTTTCTGGGATCAGGCCTCAGATACCGGGCAATGCTTGGAAGCCGTCTAATTATATGTACCATGTTCCGACGACAAGCATCCGGCATCCCCGCACTGCCGGCGAACGCTGTCCAAGTATCCCAGCACTTGAGGGTAAATCCCGAGGTAATGCTCCTATTCCGTTGAGAACCGGTTCCACCGAGTTCTCAGCTGGCTTGGCCGCCATGTGGCGCGGGACGAGGTATATTGACAGGGGGTTCACCACACCTCTGGCTGCACCAAGAATCACTGGATGCTCGAAAATGAGCTCTCGACGGGTAAAAAAAAAAAATGGGAATGACACGAACAGTCCAGAGTCACCACCCATCTGTGCTTACTGTCCCCTCGGTGGGCTTGTGCGTAATCAAAGGTCCAAAAGATATGGGTACGAAGAATACTGGCTGGCCCAGGTGTGCTTGTTGCCCTTGTCTTCCACAACTCCATGATGGTCACAGTGAAGTGGAAATTCTTACGCACAAGAGCAAGGCGAGCTTTGCTTGTGTGACATTTTGCCGGTGGTTCCATCACTTGTCTGGTCGAGTAAGTACCTACTAATGATGGTCGGTGAGCATCAGTGGATGTTTGTATGCACCCTGAGTGGCCATCATCATGAACTTGAGCTCCTACACCGCCATCAACCAGATTTCCAGAACATCAAAATGTCAAGACGAGGCGAAGGATCAGAATTCTTGGGCAAAATGCAACCTCAGTGTGACAAGCTTCACTAAGAAATGCAGCTTGTCAATAACTCGTCCAAGGCCAAGAGCCAAGACCCCAAGTTCCCGCTACCAAGGTAGCCTCGGGCCTGATCTCTGGTTCCGGTTCCATCTCGGTGAGCCTCACAGGCACCTCGCTTAAGGTGCAGCTTCCCGTGTCAGATGTATCACCGACGAGATCCTAATTATCAGCCGACCATCTGCGCCTGGCCTGCAGGCACTGACGGCGCACAGCGTCAACTGCTAGGATGATGTAGGTATAGTACGTTGCAACCCGGGATCGTATCTCACATCCCCCTCGTCTCCGTAGGGCTGATCTGCTGTGGCTGGAGTCCGGGCCCCCATGTCCCAACGGTCAGACGGTCCGCGAGCCGATGCAATGTCATGTCGTCAAACACCACCCTCCTTTTGCGCATCAGTCGAAGACTCGAAGCAGTCAACTCCCAAAAATGCTTGCTCACCGTCTTTCATGGGTGAATTTTCTTCGTGACCAATCACCTCGTAGAAATCTCCCGATCCCGCGCCCGTTGGCAGCCCGGGGTGGGGGGGGCAGGATTGGTGCTAACCTTGGGTCCAAACTGGAATTTGCCGGCATAAATATCGAATGAACGCATTGCCGGTCGGACCGTGGTGGGAAATTCGCCTTGGCATTGCAGAGTAAGGCCTAACCAGGCAGGTGACAGAATGCCTGCTACGGCCGCAGCCGCGGTCACAGCCGCAGCAGCCCCACAACACGATAATTTTTTTCGTTATGGAATTGGCAATTTATCAGGAGGTAGTTGGTATTACGACCCTCATTCCAGGTTTTTGCAGCTTAACCGTCCCTTCACAGCCTTCGAGATCGCCTGCATATGCCCGGGCTGCCAACCTGCAGCTTATTATCTTGCTAATGCCGTCCCTCTCCGTTCCAAAAGTCCCGAAGTCATTATCTGGCTGCATATATGCCCAAGAAGAGGAGTGACTCATGTCATAGCGTCAGCCGTGTTCAGCCAAGACCCTCGCTACCAACAGTAATTTGAGAGACATATTGATCAGTTGCCCACAAGCCTTGATTGATCATATCTCGGACAAGTAGACTGACTTAGCAGTACAGGGAGTAATTAAGTTGGTGTTATAATTTTATTTAGAACTTAAGAAATCTAATTTAAATTGTAGGTAATCTCTGAGACTAAAGCCTTGGATTTAGCTAGCATAGAAGGTCAAAGTGCCAGCACGTGTTAAGGTTAGACGCTAGATCAAGTCTAACTCATTTTAACTCTGCTCGATAGAACTTTAAAAAAAAACCGGCACGCTGATCCTTGTGAACCGATCCTTCCGCGGCGCAGCCCAACGGGAAGGGAACCACTTCGAATAAAAAGCTACTCAATACATATGAACTGTGACCAACAGCCAAACATGAGCAATCCACCAGGTACCGGACACACCGCGCGTCTAATCATTAAACACTGTGGGCATCCAAGTTCGCTAGCAGCCCTAGAGCAATACCAACCAGTAGAGCCCGAGCCAGCCGAGGGTTTCCCCTGGGAACTGGTTTTCGCCCAGCCGCGAGTAATTGGCTTGCAGCTGGCCGAGTTTCCCGAGCTGGGTAGGCCAGGTACTTATGTACCCTACATGAGGTATGCAGATGTGCATACACGGCACCCGTGCCGTGTTTTTGGCTCTTACTCAGCTGACTGGTCAAGCAAAGATGCTCCTCTACACACCCACTAATACTATCCTAATAAGTCTTGTCAATATAGCTAACAAGAACTTCCTCACAAGTCCGTCCTGTCTGAAGGATCACTGAAGCCGGTGCAAGCAGGACTTGGCAAGCCAAGATGATTAGCTGGATGCGCGTTCAATCTCCTCTATTATGGCTGACGGCCCTTGCGCCGGCGTCATCCTACCGTACTCGGGCTTCGCTTGACGCAATTGGTGGTTCTTGTTATGTTTTGCCTGATATGAAAGGATCTCATGTAGTTTGCATCGGGCTGAGATGACTAAAGACCTGTCATACCTACATCGGCTGGCCGACGAATCAGGATCTAATAGACATCATTCTCTCAAAACCGTTATGCTCCAAGCTAGAGGAGAGCCATGCGAAGGCTATTATTCTCAATGATGGCATGGAATTCACCTAGGTATCATCGTCTTTGCGTGGCAAAAGGAAAAGCAACTAAACAGCAAAACAATCATTACCCCTTCATGCTCCTTTGTTGACATTCCGTATGCTATCAGTAATCGACGCAGGGGCAGCCATGAGGCTACTGGCTTGCGGGCGACTATTTGGGCACTAGGACTGGGATACAAGGTAGGAAGGAATCTGTCAGGGGAAACGCTTCACCAATAGGTGACTGATACTCGATGTTCAGGGTTAGTTATGGTGAACAGTACGACTCTCCGTCGGATCTGGTGTCCATGGTTCAGAGTCCTTTGTGGCTTGCTACACCCGATCTATTTGGCAGCGATGACGAGTTGTGATGAGCCGTTGCATGAGCCAGTACCTAGGTACTACATAGTTCAGTGCAACCGAACTATCACAATATAGTCGCCGTGTGCCTATGGCAGATGGCGGCGTCGCCTTTTGTACGAATAGTGCAATGGTACTATTCGTGACACGAACATGGATTTTAATTAGCTGGCGGAGGCTACCTAGTACCCTAGGGTATTCAGGAGCTGGTTGCGCCAGGCAGGCAAAAAATGTCACCATGGTTGAGGAACACACGATGTAAGGAGAATCATGCGAGATGGATACAGTCTGTTTTTGGTCAAGCTGACGTTTCAGTAACTCCCGAGATCCTGCATATCCCTCCCACATGTTCAAGTGTCTCAATGTTCTTTACCACCAGCTGTCCTTGTCCTGAACATTTGAAGTCTTGTCGTATGGACAATCTCGACGCTGCTGCCTTTGGAATTAGTACTAGTAGTGAGCATCGTCTGGCTAGACATATTGAATGCTTACCAATCAGTCAAGAATACCAGTTGCTCTTTCAAGAAACTCATCATTGCGCTTCTTGATTAGGTAGTAGTATTGCCCTAGGTCAATGGGCTTGTTAGGCGTCGCATCGCCCGAGTATGCCCCCTTTCCGTGGCCATCGAAATGAACCTTCCAGGCTGCCACGCTGTTAGCATTTCATGACATTCAAGCAGCGACGGTGGATCACATACTGCTAGCGTCAAAGCTGAGGTATGACCAGCTGTCGTTCAGGTACGCCTTCTCCGATCCCACGCGGATCGTCTTGACCACACCCATCTGCCCCGGCGCGGGACGGAGGCCCTTGAGCCCGGCGACCAACTTCACGAGTCCGACGAGGAAGGTGGTCACCAGGTCCTTGGCGAAGCACTCGTGCTGGCCGTAGCTGAACGAGGACACGGGGCCCGTCTTGCGCTGCGGGTCGAACTTGGCGGCGTCGGTGATCTCCTTTGGGTTGCGACCAGCCTCACCCTGAAAATATTATCAGATGGCCTTGTCCTCAAGTTTTGGGGTTCTTTCAAAGGTGGTCGATGGACTTACAAGAAGCATGATGACAGCATTTCCCGGCTCGACCTTCTGCCCATCCAGCTCGGCGGGGGCGACAGCAACGCGCATGTTACGTTGCGAGCTGGTGAGGCGCTGTGCCTCGGCCACATAAGCGTGCAGCTTCTCGTCGTCCTTGTTCTCGACGATTGTCTGGACTTCAGCCCAGATGGACGCATTCTCGGGCCGAAGGAAGAACTCCAAGACTTCGTAGAACTTTGCAATGGATCGCTAGTTAGCAAGAGGGTTCACACGTGCGACATGTACTGTACTGCACTACTTACCACCGTGACAGGGACGCCGGTGCCACCAAAGGCAGTCAGCCACAGGTTATCCACGACCTTCTCCGCCGAGTTCCCAAGTGCCAGGAGCTCCTGCACAAACTTGTAACCACACGAGCGGAGCGAATCCTTCTTGAAGTTGGCCCTCCGGCCGACCACAGTGGAGATAGCATTCACGACGCTCAGGCCCAAGCCATTGCCAACCGAGACCTCGTTGACGAGGGTGCGGGTGGAGTCGATAAGGATCTTGACACTCTCAATGGCACGGCGGCGGCGGTTCCACGACTGCGCCGGGTCGTTATCATTGACGCCCCACACGCGCACGTTGAGCAAGTGGCGGAACAGCTCAGCTGTGCCCAGCTTGCCGGCTGGGTTCTCGTCCGTCTTGAGGTCGAAGTAGAAGAGGTCGGCGAGCAGCTGCGTGTTGAGCGGGATGGCGATGTCGCGGATGATGTCGAGCTGATAGAGGCCGTCGCGCAGCTTGAAGGTCTCCTTCTCGATGAGCTGGGCGCCCACGCGGTCGACGAAGTCGTGGATCGTTTTGTGCAGGTTTGGCAGCTTGCTTATCGCCTTTTTCAGGTCGATGCGGTGCTTGAAGTTCTTGTCCTGGTCGCCTGAGAGCATGAACCAGCTGATGTCCTTCTTGGTGTCGGTGAACATGGAGTCGAGTGGTTTCAGCCACGGCAGGACGAATTGCTTCGGGTTATCGAGGACCTGCTTGATGGCTGCGCTTGAGGCGACAACGACTGGCTTTGGGGGAGGCTTGGGATCATCTGTCGTGTACAGGTGGAAGGTGCCAATCTCTTTGGCGATCTGCTCATTCATACGCTTCGTGTACATGGGTTGCATGATGGCGACCGAGTTGTATGGGAACCAGCGTGGAAGACCTCGCTGGATGAGCTTGTACAGCATTGACCCGCCGAGGGTCTTGTAGTCCTGCTGCACCTCGTTGTAACCCCAGGCGGTCAGGTTAGAGATGGTATAGTCGAGGGTGTTGAACCTGTCCGAGCGCACGAGCGTGACTGCATCGGACAGGACAGCTCGGCCGACAGAGTATGTCGGGCAGATGCCGCTGCCAGTGTCGCGGCGGGGTTTGATGTCCTCGATCATCAGACCCGGGTAGAGCTCAACCATGTCAGGGTCTGTGTAGAGCTTCTCGAGAATGTTGGCGATATCTGGATTGGAGTTGATATCGGTGAACTTGTCGTATCTCTTCAGGCCAAAGAACTCTCGGAACTCGTTCAACGATCCGACCTGCCACTTGCGAGCCTGGTTGATGCCCAGGATCTCGACAATTTTCAGCGCCTTGGGGATCATGCGAGCACCAAAGCACCCGGCAGGGTCGTCCATAGCCTCCTTGAGCACTGCTACCAGCTCCTCATCCTTGAAAGTTCCGTTATCTTGACGCTGGAGGTGGCCGATGCCGCGCTTGCTGGGGTCGCTCGGGATCGACTGCTCAAACTGGACCAACGCTTGGCCAAGCTCTGCCATGCCGATGTTCTGCAGGTCCTCTGGCTTGCGGTCAGGGAAGAGCTTCATGAAGAACTCGTTGGTCCAGCGCTCATCCTTCTTGGAGATGCATGCGTGGAAGCGGTACAGCAAGTTGAACTCGACGCTGACCTGGTTGCCCACCCCGCGGGGAACACCCTCGCCGTCGAACTGTTTGTCAATGGCGACACGGGGGTCCAGGGTCCAGTCCGAATTGGAGTGGTGAGTATTGGTGATGGCACGCAAGTAGTCGTGCAGGCTGATGTTGATGTAGAGCCCACCGACAATCAGACGGGCCGTGTTGAACAGGTCGTGGTCTTGCTTGGCGACCGCTTTTGCTTTGTCCTCGGCGCTCGCATCTGGAGGGCACTGCAGTGTGAAGCGGCCGTTCTCGTTGATCTTGAGCAAGATGTCACAGACATAATTGTGGAAACGACTGTAGAGAACCAGCATGACACTGACACCTGGCGGCTGCCCGAGAAGACGCCGCTCGTGAAAGGTGTCCGGTTTGAGCAGGCCTTCTTTCATTTTGCGGACCTCAAGCTGATCCTTGAGTGATGAGCCATACAATGGGGCCAAGTCAAGGTAGGATGAGGTGTCAGACTTGTTCATGTCTGTGCGGTTGGTGCGGAAGATGTCATGGATGATGATGGAGGCATGATAGAAGAGCATGGATGAGATGCCCGCGGGGTTTTCCTTGAAGGAACCTTCATCCCGGGCCATCAAAAGATCGAACAGCAGACCTGGGTCAGGCTTGACACCATGGAGTGTCTTGGTAGTCCTGACTGTCTTGGCATACGGAGTGCCAGCCTTGCCCAGGTCAGGCTCGAGGATGTTGTTGTAGCTCCCATCGGGCATTCTGTACTGGTAGAGGCCATCCGGTGCCTTTGGGATATGTTCGCGTAAGGTAATGTCGCTGTCTGGGGCCTTGAACTCAATGAAGTCGGTCGTTTCGGTTTTCTTCTTGGGTTCCTCGGCACCGACAACCTCGTAGCTGACATCACCACCAACATAGCTCAGCGGTGGGTGTTGAAGGTTATCCCACAGCGTGTCGATGAGCTTGTTGGTGAGTTTGACTCGGGCATTTGACGTAGAAGGAAGGGCCGTCAGGATTCCAATCAGGACCTCAGTCGTCCTGTTTGTACTAGGGATTAGAGCGGGAACGAATCTGTTTCACTGTTGGATTTGAAGAACTTGCCCTTTCTTGTCATCAAGAGGCTGGCCTTTCTCGAGCAGCGACTTGATCACCCCCACTAACTCAGCCTGAGACGTCTGGCTGCGAACGGAGACACAGTCTTTCAATATGTCTGCAGCTACTTTTACAGGGTCCGAAAAGTAGTTGGCCGAGTTTTTCTCGTCATTTCCGTAAGAAGCGCCGGCCTGGAACTTCTCATTCGACGAAGCCATGATTATCCTCAGTGCTTTTTACTGACTTAGATTCAATCTGATGACCGTGGAAGAGTGTAGAAGACAGAGAAAGGAGGTGCAAGATTTTTCATCAACATTACTACTCCTGATGTCTCGGTGCTCCATCCACCTTATACCAGTAGCGGTTATCAGTCAACGTGACTCTCCCGTCTGCTTTTTACCTGGCCGATGACCAAAATGTCGGCCGTAACTCCACAGTCCTCGACGCCCCCTCAATTGAGGAGGAACAAGCCGTAGTGGCGTCCAGTCATGTGGATGGTCACAGCGCAGATGCATGCACCTGTCTTCGTAAAACGCATATCGAGAAGGCATCGTCTATTCGGAGTCTGTTATGCCGCCAATGGAGAGATCATCGTGTGATCGTATTCGTGAGCACTTTTGTTCTGCACAGTGCAGATACGGTTCAATGTTATGCAGGCTGTCACTCCTCAGTGAGGACCTCGGGGATTCTGGATAACTGTGTTAGTGGATAATGCATGAGCTTGACCGGGTCGAAGTCGTGCTTGTGCTCGTGTAAGTAGGCAGAGTTCGCCAATCACCGACTGACAACACCCTCATCTCGTTGGAGACACAAGTGAGACACGTACAACCCACCTGGGTGAGATGACGAGACCCGAATCGACGGCCAGTGGGGAAAAATTTCAGCCTCTTTCAAAAAGCAACGAGGCTGGCTGGGTGATGAAGAATACCTGAACGGGTATTGTAGGTCGAGTTGCTCGAGGTGCGCCCACCCGGGACGGGTTGCACCGCATTGATGTGCGGAACCAGGAAGGTTATACCGACGACGTACAACCGCTGATCGACTGGAGCTGGCATGTTACACCTCTGCAACCTCAGAGCTGATTTTGCGGGGTGCCAGCTGAGCGGCTTGCCTGGCCTGCATGGCTTGGGTACTAGCCAGAGACAATCCATTCCCCTTGCAGTCGAAATATGGAAAGCTGAAGATGTCGATGACTCGGCGTTGCCCGCGCTGGTGTGAACCCGTTTTCTGCCAAGCTAGACACCGTTGCCAACCAGCGATTGTGGCTGGCTAGATGTCATCAAGCTCAGCATTCAGCTTGAAAGTTGTGCGGAAATCCTTTCACTCATGGCTTCACACCATCTGGCAGTGATGTTCAAAACAGAGGAGGTGCATTATGTTGTGCACCAGTGGACATGTGCGACTTCTCATAGATGTATATGCGCCGAGACATACATTGATGTGCACAGCACATTAATATTGACTGGCTCGCTGACAGGTGGTAGTATTGCCTACCCTAGGGTATCAGTGAAGAAGGTCTGAAGAAACACGAACACGTAATAGACAAAGTCTGAATGGCCAGCATCGAGGTTGCGGTGCTTCATGTTGTGAGACAGGATGGCATGTGTTTTCCAGCCGGTGTAAGCCACATAAATCAAGTTGGACGTGATTGATATCCTTGCAATCATTTCCCCTCCCCGTGGGACCTGAGATAGATATCGGGGCTAGACTTTTAATGGCGATCAAGTTGCCTTTACGGTAATATTAATCAAATCACAGCTCAGATGTCAAGAAGTGGTGGTTACCAATACAGCGCTTTCGCGTTCACACCACGGATTTTCAAGGCTTCAAATACGATTTGAGATCCTGCGGCCACTCCTGGGAATTCCAATCACTCCATTGTCTCTGCTATTCCATGAAAGCGACGGCTTGATCCCATCGCGACTATGACTACGGCTTTGACGAATGGCGCCGAGGGGCCAGAACAAACGAAGGCCCCTAAGAAGCTCGTCCTCTGTTTCGACGGCACTGGCAACACCTTCACGGGCTCAAACTCTGACACAAATGTTGTCAAAATCCTGAGCAAACTTGACCGCAACGATCCTCACCAGTACCATTACTACCAAAGTCAGTACCATCTCCAGATGTCCTGCGCAATGGCTCAACTATATACTAACATCGATACGTGTGACTTCCAGCCGGTATTGGCACATACGATATTCATGATGAGTCTGTCAACAAGAGCATCTTTGGCGAGATCAAGAGCTACATCTCTCAGACAATTGACCAAGCAGTGGGCACCACCTTTGACAGCCACGTCATGGCTGGGTACCGATTCTTGATGCGGTACTATGACTCTGTAAGCCCGGCCTTCTCTCTATGGCTTCTTATCTCTGGCTAACATGATTGTTTTCAGGGCGACAAGATCTACATGTTCGGATTTAGTCGCGGTGCATTCACTGCCAAATTTCTAGCCCGCATGGTCAACACTGTAGGACTCCTTTGCAAAGGCCAAGAGGAAATGGTTCCCTTTGCCTACAAACTTTACCAGAGGTACCTTGCTGGTGAGGTCGAAGACTTCAATGTGGCCCATCCCAAAAAGTCCAAGGGAAGGAAAAACAAGACCAAGAAAAAAGTTGCTCCTCCGCCAGAGACAGCCTTGACAGAAGTGGACACCGAGCCTCTTCATGACGGCCATGAGGACGGCGTGTGCCAAGATCCAGTCTACCACGGCCACAAGTTCGAGGTCGCCCGCGACGAGATCGCCGCGTTCAGCGACACCTTCTGCCGCAAGGAGAAGGTGGTGCACTGCGGCAAGATGGAAGAGGCCAACATCAAGGTGTTCTTCCTCGGCATCTGGGATTGCGTCAACTCTGTCGCCGTCCTCGAGCGCGAGGCCCCAGTGCCACAGCCAGTCGTAGGCACAGCCAACCACGTCCGACATGCCGTGGCCATCGACGAGCGCCGTGTCAAGTTCAAGGCCGCCCTCCTTGCCCAGGACAAGGAGGACGCCGAGCACAGCCACGAGGACATCAAAGAGGTTTGGTTCCCCGGATGCCACGGCGACATCGGCGGTGGGTGGCCTGCGTCCAAGGACAATGCGTTTGACAACGGCAAGGAAAAGGAGATGACCTTTTGGCAGCGGATCAAGCATTCCTGGTGGACGCGCAAGAACAAGGGGCCGGCCAAGGCGCTGGGTGCCGACCGCCTGCAGCTCAGCGACGTCCCGCTTGCCTGGATGATCCGCGAGGTCGAGCTGGTTGGCGAGCAAGACCCTTCGGCGGCGCTCAAGTGGCGGCCCAACGTGCATCATTTCAAGGAGCACTTTGCCAAGAAGAAGAAGCACGCGATGAAAGGGGCCATCCACGACTCGCTCGCGCTGGGACGGGGCACAAGTCTTTTCAAGGTGATGTTGTGGAAGTTCATGGGTAAGAAAACCAAAAATTCTGCTCTCATCGACTTTCTAGGTCACATTTTCGCTGACTTCAATGGTGCTTTTGAACAGAATGGCTCCCCATCATTAAGCGCTGGGAGCTGGAGCTCCAGGGATGGGTGAACATCCGCTTCCCCCTCAACAAAGGCAGCACGCGCGACATCCCAAAGGATGCAATACTTCATGAGTCCCTCCTGTGGCGCCTAATCAACGATGACAAGTATCACCCCAGGAATAACCATGGTGGCCGAGAACTGCCTTGCCTAAAGCACAACAACACTATCGCCGAGTGTCTTCCTGCTGATGAGCACGAACATACTATAGACTGCGAGCACAAAACCTTCACAATCAAGAGGTCGGCATCGGACATTGCTAGTATGACTTAGTGAGGAAATAGTGGAGGGGACGCTGAGATATCAGTAATTTCTGTTTATGTCTTCCTGTTGAGCTTGAGTGAAGATATTGGGGGATGATTTTCAGAGGGACTCAGGGAGCAACCCCTAGGAGGCAGACATGTGTATGACATGTGAGCTAAGAATTTTCCGTGAACACGAAATCGACGTTTTCTCTCTATGGACCTTCCTTCTCAAGATTACCTCATCTATAATAGCACAATTGCGAACCTATTCTAGTTGCCATAAGTGGCCTTTGATTACATAAGCGCCTGGCAAGGACGTGGGAACTACTACATCGGATGCGCGGCCGGACCTGGAGCTCCTTTGGCTCCTGCTTCCTTCCAGTTACGCCGTGGATCATCGCTGCATCTGCACTACTTGCGTCCAAAGTACCCCTGGACAGCCACTTGAACTCTCCACTGGCCCTGATCCTGCGATTACTGAATCCTTATACTGTGTTCATTTCCGTCCTCTAGAGCTCCATTTGGCTCAGTCTCCCGGACTTGTCACTTTGCAGCCATGGCAATCGGGCTTTGGCTGCAGCGTTGTACGCCTGGCGTGTCTTCACTGATGGTGATATTTCTTGTCACCTTCTCAGAAAGCTTCTTGATCATCTACACACTTTTTATTCATCTTGTCATCTCAGCTATGCCGCTGCGGATCTTCCGCGGTGCAAGACTAGCTACACAGCAGATGCGGGCGGCACTCGAAGCATCTCAGCAAGAGATGGATGAACCTGAGAACTCATCGGCCAGCAGTCATAATCCAACTTCACCCGGGCTCATACATGTTTGCATCATTCCGTCATACAAGGAATCATCTGAAACTTTGCACGACACGCTCCGGATTCTTGCAAGCCATCGACTTGCAAAGAGTACTTACGATGTGAGAAGACAGACATGTGCACACTCCCCAGAGGATCAAATGCGATTACTGACTCGACACAGGTTTTTCTCGCCATGGAAGAAAGAGATCCCAATGCTATCGCCGTTGCTGAAGCACTAGTCTCCAAGTTCAGTCCATCATTTCTGGATATCCAGTACTGCTTGCACCCCTCGGACATACCTGGTGAGAGCCTTGGTAAGAGCGCAAATGTGGCCTGGACCGCAAGGGAGGTGGAGGAGAAATACCTAGGTCGACCGAACTTCAAAGATGTGCTCGTCACCATCATGGACAGTGAGTAGCGTTCCCTCGTGTAGGAATTCGGTCCCTGAGGCTAACAAGTATTGTGAAGGTGACACTCACCTCCTTGGCACGTATTTCTCGCTCATCCAACGGCGTCATTTGGAGTTGCGGGCACAGTCGGACCTATCAGCTACAACATTATACTGCGCACCTATCGTCTTTGACAGGAACTCCCATCAAGTGCCCCGACTCGTCCGCGCAGCCGACATGGGATGGTCATGTTCCGGGCTGGCGTGCTTCAAGCGTCCAGACGATCACCACGGCATAGTCTTCCCCACCTCAGTCTACACGCTACCGCTCAGCCTTGCTTCGGCCGTTGGCGGCTGGGATACTGGACCAGGCGCCATTGGCGAAGACATGCACATGATGCTCAAGTGCTACTTTGCTACCAACGGCCACCTCAATATTGAATCCATTGCGAGTCCCGCGAGTATGTCCAATGTCACCAGTGCTGGGACGGGCTGGTCCGGCTGGGTGCAGGATCATAAGGCTCGGTATTTTCAGGGCCTTCGTCATATGTGGGGATGTCTGGATTCAGGTTACGCGGTGGCCAGGTGGTACCAGATGGGTTCGTCGCCTCTTGCTGGTAATAAAGTTACCCGGCCCAACATGGAGGAAGACGGAAAAAAGGCCCGCCGCAGCAGCCCCGGCGATGAAACAGTTGAAGTACGTGCTAGCAAAGGTGGCTTTTTATGGCTCAGGAATGCAGTGCTCTTCCTGCGTTTGTTCGAGGCTCACATCTTGCCTCTGCACATCTCATGCATCCTCGTCGCTTCCAGCTACTACTCATCACATCTGAATTCTTCGACCAGCAGCCCGTATCTCGAGACCGCTCTCAGGATTACAGAATACGCACGGACTGTAAACGGAATATTCATGGCCATCTGCCTTACCACTGTTTATGCAGATTTTCACAAAGCTTGTGTCGAGGTGAGACAGTGGGAGATGCATAAGGCAGGTCTACACGAGTTCTCATTTGATCCATCAATCAGAGGGCGGTGGAGTCTGGGGGCTATTCTGGACATTCCTGGCCTGCCTGTTACAAGTATGGTATTTGGGACTTTGCCATTGTTACAGGCAGTGGTATCGCATTTCTGGACGGACAATCTACTGTATCGGGTGAGTGGAAAGCCTGCTAAGAGTCACAGTAGTTGAGGCGATATCCTCGGGATATTGGTATTATATTTCAACAAGTCCAGCTATAGAAATTACACAGATGAATAACTTGTGACACGATCCACCTGCCGGGCCAATTGCCCACACACATGACCACGTACTTTAAGAAACATGTCTGATGTATCTATATTTCACAAGCGTTCAAATGTTTGTAAAAGTTTACCGCAATAGATGTTTAAAATGCGCAGCCACATACTGGGAAAGTAGCTCATGACTTCTTCACGCGACCACCAGTCCTTGTCAGGTCGATGGGCTCCCTTCTCATGAAAGTCCCTCCACTAGACTGGTAGCCGACGACCTTAAAGCCGTGGCGCTCATACAGAATCGTGCCGTCCTTTGAAGTCTCCACCCAACCGGCAATCCCAAGGACATCCGCAAGGTCGGTGCCCCATTTCAGCATCATGTCGCCTGCCCCCTGCCGACGAAAGTCTTGATCCGTAAACAAGATGTGCAGGTCTAAACACAGCAGTTAGTGAATATCACAAAAAGCCAATTTCACGGCTCAAAATACTCACGAACATACCCCCCACCATTAGCCTCCACCCTCGCCCTCGCCATCTCATCCAAGACCCCCCGCGCCTTGACGCGGCTCTCCTCATCGAGCCAGGGGGGCACCGTGTCCTCGTCAGCCCCCGGTGGAGGCGCCGAGGCACCCGGGAAGATCCTCCAGTGGCTGGCGGCGGCAACCTTGCCGGTGGCGTTGTCGACGACTTTGACCCACACGGCGTGCGGGTCCGAGCGCATCTCGTCTTGGTAGAGGGCGACGGACCGCGGCAGGTCGGCCTCGGTCGGGGCCCCCATCAGGAGGTCCCGGACGATCTGCGGGAAGGACTGCCAGCATAGCTTGATTACTTCGGGCATGTCGGCCTCGGTGGCGCGGACGAGGGTGAAGGGCGCCGGCGTGGTCATGGTCCGTGGTTGTGCTGGGTGTTTGGGGAGGAGGGGGCCACACGGGGAGATGGGGTGAAATGTGAGGGATGTGGGGGAATGTCGTGGTTTCACTGCTTTGTAGATATTTGCCAGTCTTCAAATGTTTCAATGTTTGGATGTGATGCAGATGTCTTGGGTGATATCTCCGGAAAATGTAGCCCTATTTCTCATTTTTAACTGCCCGTTTTCCATCCGCGCTTAGTTCGGAATCCATGTGGCACTTTAGAAAAAGAAAATTAAAAAAAATCAACTCTAAGCTAAGGAAACCTAATACATTACGAGACATTACGCAATAGGCAAGCTAGGCCTGTTGCGTAATGTCTTGTAATATATTGGGTTTCCTTAGCTTAGAGTTGATTTTTTTAATTTTCTTTTAGAGGTTTATAGGGTTATATTTATTAGTAGTAAGGGGAGAAGTTTTTATCT
>MAVT02000465.1:0-20775 GCA_001702395.2 Diaporthe helianthi
GTAGTTTTGTAGTTTTGTAGTTTTGTAGTTTTGTGTAGTTTTAGAACTCTGATTATAAATATTAGCTATTTAATATAATCAGAGCTAATATAAGCTTAAAAAGATATAAATAAATACTATTAGCTGTTTTATAAGTAAATATTAAGTTAAAAGATATATTTCTTCAAATTATAATATAATATAATAATATTATCCTTCTTAAGTATAAGGTTAAAAGACTTATAACTATAGTTTTTTTTTAATTAAGTTACTTTAACTATCTACTATCTGTATAAAACTATAACTAAGTCTCTAGTTTTATCTAGCTATAGCCTCTTTTTAAAAGCTTTTAACCTCTTAGAATCTTAAAACTTTAGCTTTTATATTTAAGTAAGCTTAGGTTATATCTTCTTAAACATTTAAATATATTTAGATTCAAGCTAAAAGCCTCTTTATATCTTTAAAATATACTAAATTTCTTTATTATTATTAGACTAAATGTAAGTAGAGGGCTCCTCTAGTATAGAGATAGTTTAGAGATAAACTTAGTTATTTATATTTATATTTATTACTATTTATAGTAGAGCTATAATTATTAGAGCTATATATCTAGATAATAGAATATAGGTACCTTACCTAAGTATAATAAGAATATACTACTAGCTAACGCTATTTATATCTAGCTAAAAGACTATGATAATAAATCTAAAGAATTTACTATTCTAGTAGTATATAAAACCTATACCGTTAAAAACCCCTTTTAAGGCCTTTTATAGAGCTCTAGATACTTAAAGATAGGTATAGTCCTAAATAGGTACTATACTAAGTTAGCTTATAATCCTATAAGAGGCCTAAAAAATCTCTAAATAGGATACTATTCTAGGGTATAGGGAAAACCTACTATGGATAGGCTATATAAGTAGTTATACCGCTACGTAGATTTTTTAGAGTTTTTTAGAACTTAACAATCTAACTCTTCTTTTACCTTATAACATATACGCCCTCTCTGATCAGAGTATACGAAATCTATCTTTTAGCCCTAGACTACTATTTAACTTTCTTTCCGCTCCTTTCTTCTATAGCGTTAAACGTGCTTTTAGCGGTATCTAGTAGAGCGACTACCTAACTATATAAGATTCTCGTTTTAAATAGGTATTTTTAACTTAATTAAGTTATACCTTATAAATAGCCCTTTATAGTACTATAGTCTTAATAATACTAAATAAGAGGCTTTTTAAACGTAGGGGCTTAAACCTACGCCCTTATATTTATTATTATAACGGGAATATACTACTAGCTAACGCTTTATATATCTAGCTAAAAAACTATAATAATAAATCTAAAGGATTTACTATTCTAGTAGTATATAAAACTTATACCCTTATACTAAGGTTATCTTAGTAGTTTTTTCAATTACTTCTAAGTAGTTTTATAGATGAAGGTTATTATAAGTAAGTTATTTTAGTTAGTTTCGCTAGTAGAAAAACTTAAAAAATATAAATAGTTAATAGTTAATATAATAGTATTATTATAAAGTAATATATAAATTAGGAAGTAAGTAAATCATTAAGTACTTTAACTCTTTCCCTTTTTATTAAAAGTAAGGGTACTTTTTAAGTAAAAGGGGGTAGTATAGTATAAGTAAGAATATTACTTAGTAAATTTAGAATTAATTAAATACTATTATTTTATAAATTTTTATAAATTTATTATTATTAAAAAATATTCTATTTACTTTTAATTTATTTAAGCTTAAATATTATATTAACTTTACTTATAAATACGTAGTTGTGAAGTAATTTGTGTGTAAATGTAGTTGTGTAGCTTATGTACTACATTTAACCTACAAGTACCCCCCCCTACTCTATAGGCAAGGAGATAATATGTGCTGAGTCCTGCAGTAGCTCTTAATAGCCTGCACCCTACAACCCTGTTTCTGCTGTCACGCCTCGCTATTTTCATTATACAGTAACTTTGTACCAAGGCATCATCCATGGCATACTAGACTACACGTGTACTTGGTGTAGATGGCTTCCCCAACTGCGCCAGGCCCCCAGCAGACACCTTTCAAGGTTTGTGCACGCTATGGGTGGTCAGGCACCTACGAGCCCTCCCCCATCCTGTCGGTCCAAAGCCTTCCTGTCCCTTCCTGCCCAATGCGGCCAATCCCACCCCAACCACATCTCCATCCCATCCCATCCCATCCCATCCTATCCTGTCCTGTCCTGTCCGTTCTGTCCCTTCCCCTACACCCCATCCTAATCTCATTTTTCTGCACCAGGGGCACCAGTCGCGCTGGGGTGACAGCTCATCTCATCAGATCAAAGCAAAAAATACATCGCCGGCATGATAACCCCTTCCTCATCATGGGACCTTATTTGCCTGCCAAGATTGCAGGCTAGCCAACAGCAAGACGCAGAGTATGTGATAGCTCTCGGCCTTGGTATCTAGGCAGTGTACTACTTACTTCTAACGTGCATGTGGACACGAGGTTGACGAATGCGCATCTTGCTGCGCCATGATACAATAATCGTCCATGGCTTTCCGTCATCTCAGCTTCACTTCCGCAGAGCTTGCAGTCCTGAAGTCAAGCTAGACCCCTATTTCCATAAGGCACAGGGGCAACCTACTTCTAGCTGACACAGTAGTCCCATGCGCAATGGGACGTACGATGTCATTCAACACGGAGCGCAGCCCGAATCCGGGGTGCAACTCTACCTGTCGATCCTCTCTGCCCAACGAGCCAACGAGCACAGCCTGCAGCCCATGCCAGCCCATCGTCTCAAAGCGACACCATGCCGAGAAGCACTTCCCCTATTTGGTTGATTCCAACTGGGGACTACACCTGTGTGGACCGTTCAGGCCTGGCACTCACTCCTTGCACTCCCGTCAGCAACGAGATTCCCACTCCTGCTTCACCTGAGGCTGGCGCTCTGAGGCTGGCGCTCCAAGGCAACATCGAAAAACTGTAGCCAGATACTGTGCACAGCTATTGGATGTGCGTGAGCGGTGCTCGGGTGTGGACACCAAGCCCTTGGCGGGTTACCCGCAGCACCCTGGCCCAGCGCCAAGTCCATCTGCACCAATCAATGGAATTGTACATGCAAAAGTAACGAGGGAGCCACCGAAAAAGATCGAAAGTTGCCATCCCACCTGGCCAGCAGCGCAGTGGGATGCGGTAGCCAATGAGGCCCGGTTTTCCCACGGGCCCGCAAGTCATGCCCATTCTCTGTGGATGCCCTCGTGGCCTTTGACGTCTCTTGGCCTGCTTATTAGAAGCCTTAGGTAAGTGTCGACCATCCGGACCAGTTCGCCCTGCCACGTTGAATCCTTCGCCCGGCTTGAGCTGCTGGCAGGACCGTGCCACACATGAAGCAGATCTCTGCTCCGAATTTCGTTCGCATCTAACAATGGACAATTCTTGTGGCCGTCGGGTTTCCTGTTCCTAGAGACCGTCTCGCAAATGCACGCACACCAGCCTGTCATGACGAAATTGTCCAACCGTCGGGCATGTCTCCAGGCTGTAGCTCGCCCGGCCAACTTACAAGAGAGATACAGGCACATCGCAGAGGTCGCACAACGTGACAGAGACCAATTTCAGAAATTCACGAGACAATCTCACCCTCCCTCGTTTCGTTACTGTCGTCGAAACAATGCCTAACTCTACCGTTGCGGCGATCCTCGTTTTGTCCTGCGGAAACCCTGCGGAAACTGCCTACTGTGTATCTCAAATCCTAACACAATGCGCCCACTTACACGCCCACTTACACCCGTATACCAGACCCGTCACTATAGGGAGGGATCAGCTGGCCGTCAGGGAAGATCCCATCAGCGATCCCGCACGTCAAAGGGCACCATGCGACCGAGACGTCGTAATAGGGGTGGGCTCCAAGCGTCAGGTGCTAGCCTCAGCCCTCATCATACTACGGAGTAGTTGACAGCCAGACAGTCTGCGGGCGTGTCTGCACAGGCAGTGGCGGGCAGGCCGGGCAGGCAGGCAGGCGGGTGCTGCTGCACCGCGGCTGCTGCACGGGCCAGGCTGGCCTGTCTAGCATTCCGCTCCATTGGAACTTTGTCTCTGCATTCCTCAACATTGTCACTCGGCGCTACAAGCGACCAGCCGATCCTCATAAAAGGATTTGTTTCAGATCAGAAGTCAACTTAGTCGAGTCGACTTCTGATCCTCGGCAGCTATCGCAAAGAAGTGAGTGACAGGCACAGAGACATCTCATCTCGCCTCGGCAATCTTCCCAACTTGAAGATCAGGAGTTGGTTGCCTCTCGCCTCTGCGGCTCCGAATAGTTACTTTTCCATTTCGACGTCACTTTTGTGTCGGTTGATGAGCCCGCTTGAAGCACTAATAATAGACGTGTGCCTAACCTCGGAAACAACCCGTGGACATCCCGCATCAGCCGGCACCATTTGACGCTGACCAAAGGACACACCGGCGCCAGCCGTACAGATTAGACGGGTTTTCTTACCGGGACAAAGCCAGGCCCATTTGCGCGCCTTATTTATTATGCACGACATTCCGGACGCCCTGAGGTCAATGAGAGTGCTGACATGCCGTCGCGGGGAATATTTGCGGACGCATGGCTTGCATGCTACACTCGGCGACTGGACCTGATGGGTGCGGCGGCCCAGATTTTCCTGAAGTCTCGGAACTCCCCTCGCAGGCACGCCAAATCCGAATGAAAGTCAATTTTGTGAGCTTCGACTGGCTAAGATCAAGGCTAGAACATAACATGATGTCTGAGAAGAAGCTCATGGCTCAAACCAGTGCATGGGCGGAGAATGACCCTGAAGGTTTATTAGACTTTGCGAGCTCCAGTAAATGTGTCGCAACTAGTGTAAAGTCTATCTCCTCAAAGCTAAGCCGGTATCAATCTTCGGCAGGGGTGAGGGAAAGCATGTCAGAGAGACGCAGAGGCGACTTGGGTGCCGGGACAGAACCAGTCGGCAACGATATGGCCTGACTTTTTCAACAGGAGTAGAGTGCGTTTTGCAACTCGGCTTTCCGCACAACACTACACTGAGCTTCAGAAGTCGCTCACCCCGAATCCCACCTTGCGCGAATAGTTAGGACGGTGCCATTCGACTATTCAATGTTTCTCTTCTGTTTCTGTCGATGAGGAATCACCGCACACCGGTAAAGACCTCGATCACAACTCTCGATCATACATAATTCGATCGCTGAGCAGTTTTGACATTGTCCAATTACCCAGATGGTTTCTTGGCTGCAAAATATCCGAACCTCGGTACGTCCCAAAGCCTTCCTAATCTGCGCCAGCTCACTGAAGTACAAGGACCATGAAGGCGTAGATCTTGCAAAATTGCAAATGACCCAAAGCGTGTCAGCCGTTGGTTCATCAAGCAGATGACCGACCCATCGACTGGAATTCGCGGCGATACTCACACGACTTGCTTTCTTAGTTGTTGCAGTTTGTTATGGCGGGCTGATAGGAACTGCCTCCCTCGAAGGACGGCCGGCCTCCGGGCCTTCGGACCTCCGGACCCCAGAGGCCTGACTTTTGCAATGGTGTTGGCACGAGGTGGGTCATGTTGTGGACGGTCGCAGGCGTTGGTGCTCAGGGGTGGAATTCTACTCTCATGCAAAGCTTATGACGCCGCACTCGAGAAGGCTCAAAGGCGCGCTCTAAATGGGGCTTGCCGAGACAGGATTGGTGTTGTGCTTGAGCCGGAGGCCGGGGGCCGTTGCTCATCTTGTAGTCCTTCCTCATGACGTGCCAAGCGGAAGCCAAAGTCGTACGACTGAATGTATCTGCCTAACCTATTACATCGTAATGACACAAAGGTCGCGGGCAAAATCTCGATGTATGATGTTTGATACGAAAGTGGCAGTCGACGTTTGTATAATCTGGCAGGATGTGGCCTCGCGACTGGCTCTGTCAATTTAACGCATGCCATAAAACCATGATTGTGAAAATACAAGGCCCGAGTAATGTACTAGTAACGCACATGAGCTTGTGGCAGCCCCACGGTAAACATCACTAACTTCCCAAGAGTAACTCGTCCTTCACACGCATAGCTTCTGTTCCCTCGGAGGGTCCCTTGACAACTGGTGTAAAATGCCTCACATCTGAACCGCCCAAGGCCAGACAGACAGACACACACTGTGTGTGCTTTCCCTCCCACCAATCCTTTTCAGCGCAATAGTATTGCTCGAATTCACTCTTCAATCTCGCCCCACTCGATAACCTCAACCCTCCCAACACCGCGCAGGTCCCCGAGCTCGGTGCAAAAGTCCCGCCCCGCCCGGCTCGCCGCGTAGAGCCCCTCCTCCGGGTCCCCTTCCCACTCGGCAGCATCGTAGAAGACCACTGTCTCGGCACACCCGACCAGCAGGGCCATCTTGTGCGTCGCGGCGGCCTCGGCGCCCAGGACGTCCTCGCGGTCCCGGCGTGCCCGGCGCCAGACGAGCTCGCAGATGTGAGACGTGTTCTGGAGGAGCGAGTCGGTGGGCTCGGGTATGGGGCAGGCTGGCGGTCCGCCCTGTCCTTGATCACTCCCGGTCCCGTCTTCCGCCGTGTCACATGCGAATTCGCCCCCACGCATGCCGCGCATGAGCTCCAGCCCGCTGTTGTCGCTGAGCGCCCGCCTCCTCCCCAGCCGGGGGGATGGGTACGGCGAGCTGCGTGCGCAGGCGCGGGCGCGCAGGCACCTGGTCGGTCCCGCCTGTCCCGGCTGGGTCGAGATCCCGTGGCTCTGGCGGAGCTCCCAGTTTACGCGCAGCGACTCAAGGTACTGCTGGGTGGCGGCGAGGCAGATGTTGTGGATCTCGACAACGGCTTCCTCCAGGGGCCGATGAAGGACGCCGCCGGCATGGGCCTCAGGACATGCCGTAGAAAGTGTTGCCGTAGTGGTGCTGTCGTCGGGGTATACGGTGGACATGTCGTCTTCTTCTTCTTCGTCAGAACTCGATGTCGGTTGGCCTCCTTCGTTGGATGCAATTGTATAACCAGCATGGATGAGGCATTGAGGCTGCTGGCCGGCATCGCTCGACGGACTGCCCGATGTGACCCGAATGATGTTGGATCCATGGACAAAGTGTCGGACAGGGACTGGGAGGGGGCCGGCCGGGGTTCCTCGAGGAGAGAATATTGTGCTGACGGACCTTTCAGCATGGGGAGGAAGAGCATTCTCAGGGGTTGGGAAATACAGTGGAGGCGGTGTCATGTATGTAGGAGGCCCAGAGAGCTGTAGGGCTCGTGTTGGGTTTTGAGAATCCTGATAAGTATGCACGACACTGTTGGTATGGTGTTGGGGTGAGCCATAGTCCATCCGAGTCTCCTGATCATTTTCGTAAAGAACTTGTTCCAACCGTTGTCTTGGTAAGTGCCATAATTGATGATTATGATGGTGTGCTGTGGTTCGAGGTGACATCCGCCCATCCGACACACATCCAGCAGCGCAGATGTTCTCGGACTGATGGTGCGAGGCCGGTGCTGAGAAGCCTTGAAAGTGTGTGAATGAAGGAACTTGCTGACAAGCGTACTGTTGCTCAAGACCTGAAAGGGGGGCCGTGTCGAACGCCTCAGGGCTCTCTGACTGGTGATTGGCATAGAAGCGTGCGCTGGGTGAATGTGGTCGATCCGTTCTGGCGTCCATGTCTTCGCTGTCCGAGGAGGAGTTGAACGGATCTAGACACGGTCTTTTTCAGAGGGTTGCTTGGCTGTGCCTGGATTCATTTCAGCGGTGCAAATGTCAATATAAATACACTGAAACCGCTCTGCAGTCAGAACAGAAATGACCAGTCACATTGGACACTTAAAAGGCAGGAGGATTGCATGCGCCACTCTGGAGTCAGGGCTGAAACCACATGAGGCTCAGGCAATTACTGATAAAAGAACGAGTACAAAGATGCTGAATGTTTTATCGACTCTTGATTGTGATGTCCCTTGTGAGCTAAATCTAGGTATGCCAGATGACGACCCTTCCGTCAACTCCGGTTGCTTGATATGAATGTTAGCACTCAGACACGCCATCAAAAGGGGCTTTGGCCGGGTGGACTCACAGCTGAACTTGGTGACAGAGTCCCCAGAAGACTCATACGGGCGGATCATTGTTATAGTGTTTTGGTGGACCGTGGAGAGTTTCGTGTCATCCTTTACCTTGCCCTTCAGGTCCATCTGCTTGAACATGTTCAAAGCAGACTCTTCCCGCTCGTCACCCAGACCTGGCCTGCCCTTGGATTCGAGTGACCCAGCCAGCCGCCAGCCGGTCTCGCCGCCTTGGAAGCGGAATGCCTCGCAGTCGTAACCAGCAGCAATGATCTCGGACTCACTGGACCAGAGCAAGCTCTGGAAAGGAAGCAACTGGGTCGTGACGCTGAGGACTGCCTTGGGGGGCTGGTCGGGAGCACTGGGGTAGACAACAGTGATGCTGCTGTCGTGAGCAGCGAAGGCCAGGGCGTCGCCGCTAGGGGAGAACGCCACAGAGTGGACCCAGCCAGCGGAGTTGTTGAGGAACTCTCCGCAGACCGTGTTGAAGGGCAGCCTCTCACCCCAAGCGCTGGGTTCGGGGCGTTGGTCCACTGACTTGATGAAACTGGAGAAGACTCGGGCGTGCGCATCGGTGGAGCCAGCGGCGAGCAGCACGGAGTTGGGGTGCCATGCTACCGAGGTGATGGTGCTCCGGATGGGCTTCTTGAGATGCTTGGAGACCCACCAGTCGTTCTCTTCCTCGAAGTAGCAGACGGCAATCACACGGTCACCGGAGCCGACGGCGAACTTGGTCTCAGAGGGAGACCAACGGACAAAGGTAGCAGCACGGTTGATTCGAAGCAGGACAAGCGTCGGCTTATAGCCCTGGGGCGACGGTTCCCAGACGAGTGCGTTTCGGTCTGCATCCCAAGTCAGCATGATTCGCTCGTCACACACAACATCAGTCCCCGTGTGCTTTGAACCCACCCTGAGAGCACGACACGATACGGCCTGAGTTTGGCGCAATGTCGAGACTGGTGACAGTCTTGTCATGCCCCTTCAGCTCATCCTGCAGCCGGAAGGCATCGCCAGCCTTGCCATACAGCTCGACGGTCGAATCTCGTGCGATGGCCAGGGTCGCCCGGTCGGCGGAGAAGGAGTGGTCGGCGATGGGGTTGTGGAAGAGGTGGTGGACCTCGGGCGCAGCCATCTTGATGTTGGTAGTTCAGACTACGTGATAGGAGTAGCTCTCTACTATCACGGTGATTCAATGCGCTGTTTACGTTGGTAGCATGGGACCCTGCGAGAGATGCCGTCTTGATAGGGGAAACAAGACTGGGTCAGGTGGGAGGAAGCCCCCCTGAATGTCCCAGTGGATGGTGGGGGCACAGTGCGTCACTCCCCAGAGGGTACATAACCCCGATAGCGAGATATAGGCACCTACCTAGGTAGGCACGTCCCATGCTACCAAGGGTGCCGCCGCACTGGTGGTACCTTAAGCTGGCCAGCTCCAAAAAAAATGCCGGGGGAGCTTAAAGCGGCACGCGAACAGGCAGACCAATTCCACCCTTGGATGTTCGCCCGACTTGTAATTGTTCTATCATTGGAGTAGCATCTGCTCCTTACACCAGTCGCAATCATGGCACCGGCGGTTGGGAAAGCAGCACCACCAGGCTCAGGCATTCCGCCCAAGCCCCAGTCGATCCCTCCCAACCAGACACTGTACGTGCGCGGCATTCCGTCGGCCAAGATCCAGAAGGAGGACCTACGGACGGCACTCTACCTGCTCTTTTCAACCTACGGGCCCGTCCTAGATGTGGTCGCGCTCAAGACCCATAGCATGAGAGGCCAGGCGCATATTGTCTACCGCGACATACAAACTGCGACACAGGCCATGAGGGCATTGGATGGGTTCGATTTCCTGGGATACCAAATGGTTCGTCCCCTTCTAGATGCCTATGATCTGCTAGTCTGGGGTATAATGCTAAAGGGTGTAATAGAAAGTGTTGTACGCCAAGTCCAAGTCTGACGTAGTTGCGAAACTCGACGGGACCTTCAAGATCCCAACGTCCGCCAACCAACAGGCCGAGATGACCGACCTACAGCAGAGTATATTCAACGCACCGCCTCCGGGCACAGCAGCCACTGTTCCACCTGCACCATCAGGTCTGCCAACGAAACCACCAGCTGCGGCGGGTCAGGCAACGGCCAGCGCGGACGACGCAGACAATAGAGGACAGAAACGGCCGCGGGAGGAGGAAGAGGAAGAGGAAGAGGATAGCGATGTGGCGATGGAGGAGGACAGCGACGACGACTGATAGCGTACTGCGTGGCCAACCGGGAACGTCTCGTGGCAGGGTCGAAAGTCAGACTGGTCTGGGGGCGACGGTGACTCAGTCCATGGCAATTTCCTTCGGCACCCACAGGCCAACGCAGCCGCCGACGAGGCCTAGCCACACCATGAGGTAATTCTCCTTGGAACAGTCGAAGTTCGACAGTTGATTGCCGAGGAGACATGGATGGACGAAGAAGCTGGGCACACCCGTAAGAGGGTGGTGCTGTTTGTGGGTGTGTTAGTATCACAGACACGTGGATACCGAAAATGAACCAATAATTAACTTATTAGCAGCTATAATATTTTTTATTAAAAAAAAAAACCACTCACATCCACTGATATGCCACCAATACCGCCCAGCTTTCGAAGCCCGTCCTTGTACTGGTCTGGAACCAGGCGGCGGAAGACGGTGTCGATGTTGAAGGCTGGCTCATCTGCTGGTAGTCCATGCAGGTTGAACCAGAGGCAAGGCACTTGATAGGTTGGGTGAAGATGAATCTCATACGTGACATATCCAAAGTCTGGTGGCTTTCGCACCGAGTGTATAGCTGCCTGATTTTATATAAGCATCAGAGACTTGCAATCAGAACAACAACTTTAGCCATACTGAATCCGCCTGCTCTGACTCGGCCATCTCGTGGTCCTCTGTGCTTGTCATGTCCTTGTCTCCGTAGCCGAACGAGAAATTGTCTAGACATGATGACAAGTCGCCATCATCAAGCTCGTCATCGAGCGGCCGGATGATCTGCACGTAGGTGGCGTACTCGGCCGAGGTGGAGAAAGAGACATCGAGTGCCCTACAGACTCTCAACTTCCACCTGCGCCTCACGGGCCCAAGAGTTGCTTGGCTGTAACGGCGATCGATGTGATGGCAGACCTCTGCGAACTCATCGGCGAGCAGGTTTGGGTAAATCTTAAAGTCGGCGCCAATTTTCTGCGTCGCTGCCATTGCTCACTATGAGACCGTCTGGGTTCTGACAGCGTGGGGTAGAGTGTGATTGCAGACTCAATTGGCGACTAGATTATGTGGTCCATACGAGATGAAAGCATATTTGCGTTGGATTGTGTGGCACCGGGCGCTGGTGACGCCCGCCTTGCCTGCTTGTCTGACCGCTGAAGACCGGCCCCGAGGCCGAGCTGCGAGGGCCTGCCAAGACTCGAGGCCCTGCGGCTCGGGGGCCAGGGCCCAGCTGTCGTGCTGGAAGTCCAAATGCGGAATTCGAGCCGGCATTCCCGATGCTGATCTGTTCTCTTGTGCTCCCTTGGGGCTGCTGTAGCCTGTCAGTCAACATTCTATGTGTAGACTGCATCCAAAGTACTGTGGTAGGCAGTCAGGCTCTTTCTCATACGCAGCTGGCGACTCGACTCGAACGTCTTGACGGGACAGCTGCCCACTTCTGCCATCCCGGCCCATCCCTGCATTGGGTGGTCCAGAGTTTCTAGTGTAGTCAAAGCTCTTGCTTTGCCTCCTATCCCACATTTGCGTCTCTGCTTTGACTTCATGTCCAAGACTAGCAGCCGGGCCCCCCTGGACTGCTATGTGGACAGATTGAGTGCCCCCGGAACGGAACCCTCCCGATGAACAACAACCTCCGCGACCCCTTCAACCTCCGAAGGAACCTCCTCAACAACCGAGCCCCGTCTGCCGCAGCTGCCCTGACCCAGCTGAACCTCCTGCGCGTGACCGCCACAGAGGTCGCCACCCACGTCACCGAGAAGGTCCAAGAGACCGCGGCTGAGGCCATCGAGCGCGGCAGGCAGGCCGTCGAGGACCTCAACACCAACCTGCGCGAGCGGGAACTGCGCGAACAGCAGGCCGCCAGCAAGAAAGACGAGGACATGTCGTTCGCGGTGCCGAAAAATGTTCCCTCCTTTAACAACCCCCAGCGAGCACTAGAGGACCGAGTTTGGGGATCGACCGGCGTGACGGCGAGGACGGCCGGGAACCGCGGTGGGACGGTTGGAGGTTTTGTCGGGGACGGCCTCGGAAAAGTAGAGAACTTCCTGAACCCAAACAGAAACTCACTGCCTCTGTACAAGGACAAGCCCTACGGATACCCTGCCAGCCACCGGAAGCGGCCCTTGTACCGGCGCAAGACCTGCATGGCGATAGCACTGTTCCTGGTGGTCCTGGTGGCCTACTGGTTTGGCATCTTCGGCGACGACCCATACGAGAGGCTACCCTCGCTGAAGACGGCAGACTGGCTGAAGGCAGATGAGAAGGCAGCGGCCAAGGGCAGGGTCGAGTGGTTGGAGCGGAGACAAAGGGTTGTCGAGGCCTTCGAGCTGAGTTGGGACGATTATAAGCGTTATGGCTGGGGTATGTACCGAGTCACCCGGCCAAGAGTTGATGTTGAGCTGAGCGAGCATATTCTGACTGACATGGATCAATACTAGGCTGGGACGAGTACCACCCAATATCGAAGAGCGGTAAATACATGGCCAACAAGGGCCTGGGCTGGATAATCGTCGATGCGCTGGATACGATGATCCTGATGAACCTGACCAGTCGCGTTAGTGAGGCGAGGGAGTGGATTTCGACAAAACTCACCTACGACCAGGACCAGGATGTAAATACTTTTGAGACCACCATCCGAATGATGGGTGGCCTGCTGTCTGCACACTACCTGTCAACCCAATACCCTGAACTGGCGGCAATAACAGACGACGATGAAGGTCAGGCAGGAGAAGACCTCTACCTGGAGAAGGCTAAGGACCTGGCGGACCGCCTGGTACCAGCGTTCGATTCGCAGTCCGGAATCCCGTACGCGAGTGTGAACCTGGGCAAGTTCGAGGGTCTGCCATCCCACGACGACGGGGGCGCTTCATCCACAGCGGAGGCCGCCACGTTGCAGCTGGAATTCAAGTACCTGGCCAAGTTGACAGGGGAGAAGATGTTCTGGGACAAGGCCGAGAAGGTCATGCAGGTTCTCGACGACAATGGCCCCAAGGACGGTCTTGTTCCGATCTATGTATACGCCGACACGGGCAAATACCGCGGCAATAACATTCGCCTGGGTAGCCGTGGCGACTCATACTACGAGTATCTCATCAAGCAGTACCTGCAGACCAACAAGGCGGAGCCCATCTATCTGGACATGTGGGAGCAAGCTCTCCGAGGTGTACGGAAGAACCTGGTCACTTACACCGAGCACTCGCAATACACCATCATCGGCGAGAAAGTCAACGGCGTCGACGGCGAGCTCAGCCCCAAGATGGATCACCTCGTATGTTTCATGCCGGGTACCATCGCCCTAGGCGCGACGGAAGGCCTGACGGAGGCAGAGGCCAGGAAGCTGCCGACGTGGAATGCGCAGAAGGAGAAGGACATGCAGCTCGCACGCGAGCTGATGCAGACCTGCTGGGGCACGTACAAGTACATGGCGACAGGTCTGGCGGCGGAGATCACATTCTTCAAGGTCGCATCGCCAGCTCCGGCCGAAGGATCCGCCCACAAGGCGCCGGAGGAGTTTGACCCGGACCCCGAGGCGGAGTGGCGCAAGGACTTTGTGGTCAAGAGCCAGGACACGCACAACCTGCAGCGGCCCGAGACGGTGGAGTCGCTCTTCTACATGTGGCGGATCACGGGCGACCAGCGGTACCGCGACTGGGGGTGGGAGATGTTCAAGAGCTTCATGGCGCACACGGCGGTGCCCGAGGGCGGAGGGTTCACATCGTTGTCCAACGCCAACGTGTTGCCGCCCACGACGCGCGACAACATGGAGAGCTTCTGGCTGGCTGAGACGCTCAAGTACTTCTACCTTCTCTTCTCGCCCAACGACCTGCTCCCGCTCGACAAGATCGTCATCAACACCGAGGCGCACCCGCTGCCCAGGTTCGACATGGGCCAGTTGTTCTCGACGGGCTGGAAGAGAAAGCCCCGGGACGAGGACGGGCACATCCTGGAGACGACGGGTGAAGAGGTCAAAGTCGACGAGGTTAAGAAGGACTGAGCGGTTGCTTGTCCCACTGTGCTGGTTTATAATGCATAACTCTACCAAGTTTTGAAGACATTGGGCGGCGTTTATACCAAAAGAATATCAGCGGCATCTAAATTTGTCGCTGGCTCGGATTATTTGAGAGGATTTTTGAGCGACCATTTCCTTCATACTGTTTTGTGCGATAGCAATGCAAAGCACTTGTCTCTGCAAAGTCAAGGTGCAAAGGGATGCCCGAATATTCTGAGCAGGTGTTTGCTGCCGCGTGTAACATTAGTCACTGTGTATTTCTCATGAATAGCGTTATGGGCGCATATCAACTTTGATGTGTATGTAATGTCAAGGGCGAGGAGAGGATCAATCAGGAGTGGGTACAAATTAAGCTGTAGTGGATACAAATGGGATGGTACCTAGGTATCTACATAAGTAGGTAGGTACCTGTCTTGATCCATCTGTTCCAGCGCCTCGGGCAGCCACCCACACCACAACGGACATCTGGAGTCAGCCTACCTAGGTACCTACCTGCTGGGTGGGTACCTAGGTAGCTAAGGTCCACAGGGAGTCCAGCTGGAGATAAGAGCTGGGCCTCGCTAGGGTTGACCGACCACTTGCGCCTCAGCTTGGCCGGCCAGGAAAGGCTGTGGCAGCGCCCATTATGAGACAACCTATCACCTAGGTAGGTACTACCTAAGGGTAGGTACTAAGTAGATATCCTTCTCCTTCTCGGTCCTTCTTTTCCCTGTTTTCAACTTTGACTTCTACTGCCACTTCTCAGTGTTCCTCTTGCTCTCTCACAAGGCTCAGCCCACGGCCCCATCCGTGACCCCTTTAAATCACCTCCAAATCTATACCGGTATAAGCTCTGCCAGACACGGACCGCGGAGCCGTGGAAGCCCAGGCCAGACAGACGATACATCACGGGCGCGCTTTCCCGACCCGGCACCTCACCTGGATTCGTGATTGGCGATTGGGGAAAGAAGGGTGCAAGGCAATACCAGGTTACTCACCTGGGTCCTGCCCGTGATTCTCAGAACATTGCGAGAATGCTTTCACGGCCGAGGCGCATGCTCCCATAGCGGTGACGTCCTATTTTTGCATTTTTGCTCTCTGGGCGAACACCGAAGGAGCGCTCTCTATCTCGCAGACATCCAAGACGAGACGAGGAAGACTGGTTGAGAATTGGGGCGCGGACGGCAGAAGGAGCCCGACTCGGACTGCCTCGACAGCGAGCCCTGCGCGGCACGCAGTCCACACCGTCACCCTCCGAGGTGTGACACAGACACAGACCCCCGAACCCGACCGCCCGCACCGCCCGCACCGCCGAGAAAGCGAGCCATGGCCGGGAACGGGCACCAGGCCGAACGTGATATCGAGCTAAACATCCTGAACTTCAAGGAGGACTACAGCCTGGCCAACGGCGAGTCCTACCTGACCCGGGAGCCCACATACGAGATGCCCCGCAGGCTGTCGAGGGCCGGCCCGGACAGGTGGCGCCGATGGGTAGACTCGTTCCGCCGGGACCCTCATAGTAGGATGACCCCCAAGCACGCATTTACCGCCAATCCGGGCTGGCCTGGCATCGGACACAGTGCCGGCCCCGCTGGGCCAGATGATGATGACGACGACGACGACGACCACGATGGGCACCACCTCGGCCGCAACTACTATGACGTTCGCGCGGCTAACTACCGCACCGCGCACTCGCTGCTCGCGAGGGAGCTGAAGGGCAGACACCTGCAGATGATTGCAATCGGTGGTTCCATTGGTGAGTGGCGCTGGTTCTCGTGCCAGTGGCATTTCTACTGAGTTTAGCTGACAGCTCATCTCAGGAACCGGGCTGTTCATTTCCTCTGGGTCCGCGCTAAATACCGGTGGGCCTGCATCAGTCCTGCTCGCCTACATGATTGTCGGTCTGATGCTTTACTGCGTGATGCAGGCCCTAGGCGAGCTTGCCGTAGTCTTCCCCATCGCTGGGTCATTCTCTGCCTACTCGACCAGGTTCCTCGACCCAGCATGGGGCTTCGCCATGGGATGGAAGTAGGTCAAAGCCCCTACCAGCAAATCAGATGGCGCGGCGCTAATCTAGGCGTAACAGCTACGCCCTCCAATGGTTAATAGTGCTGCCATTGGAAATAATAGCGGCGTCCATCACGATATCCTATTGGAATGCCGGCATTAACAAGGCCGTATTCGTCACAGTCTTCCTCGCCGTCATCGTAGCCATCAACCTGTGTGGCGTCAAAGGCTACGGTGAAGCCGAGTTCATCTTCGCCATTGTCAAAGTAACAGCTGTCATAGGCTTCATGTGAGTATACTTGCAACCCCCCCCCCCCTTTGATCTTTTGTCTTTTGCCCTGTGCTGACGGTGCCAAGATTGCTCGGAATTGTCATCAACATTGGAGGCACACAGGACAGTGGCTACATAGGTGGTACCTACTGGCAGCACCCGGGCTCGTTCAACAACGGTTTCAAAGGTCTCTGCAGCGTCTTCGTGACTGCCGCCTTTGCCTTCGCCGGCACTGAGATGGTCGGCCTTGCAGCGGCGGAGACGGCCAACCCGCGCAAGTCCCTACCCACGGCCATCAAGCAGGTGTTCTGGCGCATTAGCCTCTTCTACATTCTTGCGCTCACCCTCGTCGGGCTGCTGGTCCCTTACGACGACGAGAGACTCCTAGGCGCCAAGTCGGTGGCCGACACGAGTGCTAGTCCCTTCGTGATCGCCATCCAGGACGCCGGAATCCAGGTTCTCCCTAGCATCATGAACGTGGTGATCCTCGTCGCGGTGATGAGCGTGGGCAACTCTTCCGTCTTCGGGTCGAGCCGCACGTTGGCTGCTCTTGCGGACCAGGGCCAAGCGCCGGCATGGCTGTCGTACATTGACCGGCGCGGGCGGCCGCTGATGGCCATATTGTGCGCATCGGTCTTCGGCTTCCTCGCCTACCTGGCCGACATCCCGGAGCAGGGCGAGGTGCTCGACTGGCTGCTTGCCATCTCGGCACTGTCGTCCATCTTTACGTGGGGGTCTATCTGCCTGGCACACATCCGCTTCCGCATGGCGTGGAGCGCCCACGGCCGCTCACTCGACGAGCTCGCCTTCCGCGCTCAGGCCGGCGTCGGCGGCTCCTGGCTCGGCCTCATCCTCAACATCCTCATCCTCGCCGCACAGTTCTGGACCGGCGCCTGGCCCGTTAACTACGGCGAATATACCGTCAAGGCCAACGTGCAGACCTTTTTCCTCAACTACACCGCCGCCCCCGTCGTCGTCATCATGTATGTCGGCTACAAGCTCTGGTTCCGCACGCGCATCGTGCGCAACAGCGAGATGGACATCGACACCGGCCGCCGCGACTTCAACCTCTCGGTACTCCTGGCGCAGGAGATGGAGGAGAAGCGGAGCTGGCCCAAATGGAAGAAGTGGTACAAATTCTTTTGTTGACCAGAGAGGTGTCCCTCCGAGGTTTTATCTAGACAAGAAATTCATTCACCCATGTTATCACCACTAAACAATTTTCTTTTAGCTCTCAAGCGCACACTGGCGCTCTAGGGTTCACCTATCGGATGGATTATGGGAGTACTATTACAAACATGAGGCGTTCATCAGAACAGAGGCTTAGATGAGAGGACCATTATTCAGACTGCGATCCGATCCATGGTTAACGGGGTGGGGTGGGGGGGGGGGTTGCGGATATGGTCACCACATTGTGGATGGACGCATTCATAATGTTCGCGCTCAGCGAATCGCGGAGCCTATGTTTAGATATTAAGTACCCAAGATGTTTCAAACGTTTCAGCCGCCGTCATATATCCTTTCTGCTTACCCTAGCAGTGCTCGGCTCTATCTGTCAGGAAAGGAGTACTGCTAGCTTCTATGGACACTCAAGTACCCCGTGGAAAAGTAGATATTCTGGACCAAATATCTATTTCGACCGCGAGGCGATTCAGGTGCAGATAGGCTTGCTTGACTTCCTTTATTTTTTATTTTATTTTTTGAAAGATCTTTTATTGTTATTTATTTTTCTTATTAATAACGTGGATTCAGTCGTTAGCCCGGGCTTCGAACACCAAATTCGTCACTGAAGGTGTGGGCGCCACCCCCCCAATATGTCACTGGGATAGCTACAGCTGTTATAGCGCATGAAACAGTGAGCAGTGACGCAAAGGAAGCGTAACAAGAGCGGACATCACTGGCTGGCCCATAAATAGACGCATTCCACAGGGGTCACTTGTAGCTGTGTGTATGCGCACTGTTCTGCCATCAGTATTTCAACTCAAGGCAGTCCTAGAGACTCGTAAACTAAAACCGATCAACGGAAGCCTACAAGATCCTTGCTAGACCAATTTCTTGCTAAGCCTCATACACTAAAAGTTCTGGCTAGAGGAATTTTGCCCCGAAAGACTGGTTCTATCCGTGCCATTCTGTGGTCCTGCATCTTCATTGTGCTGTAGCCTCATTGCTGCGATGGCCATGTGGTTACAGAGAAACCAGCAAATGCGCGGTCGTGGTGTAAAGAACGGCAATTATCTTATGGATTTTTGGCAAGGCTGAGTGCATAGACATATACTCGTCATAGGCCGTTTCCAACACATCATCTCCATCGTCAGCCCGGGTATCATTTACATTGTCTCGGCGGTCAGATCGACCCATCAAGGGTGTCTCTTCCTGCCGCGTGGGCTGTGGCCAACTTGCGGGTACGGCCTCTAGTGATCCCAAAAGCTGTTGGCCGCCTTCTGCGCGGCGCCCTTCCTGCCCGGGACCGCAGCGACCTTCTCCTCGTCGGAATCGTCTCCAAGCGACCAGCCCCTGCCTCCCTTACGATTGCCCATGCCATCTCCTCCGAGCCTGATACGGTGCTCCGAGGAATTCTCTTTCAGAACTGGCTTGTGTGGTGCGGTGGCCTGGGCCGGGGACTCGTCCTTCATTTCAAAGTGGGGAGCAAAAGCCTCGGTGCGGTCCTTGAGATTGGTGATGTTGCCCAGGGCGCGCGGATCCGGCGATTGAACGGGCTCCGAACCATCCTCGGTGGTCATGTGGTTGTTGTACAGGCCCAGTCCGCTGTTGTGCATCGTACCGCGAGGGCGAGGCGCGGGACGAGGCTCGGTTGCCGGGGACCCATCGTCATCCATCTTAAAGTGCTTCTCTGCGTCCCGTCGCGGCTTACCAGCAGCTTTGGCCGGTGACTCCTCGATGTCGTCTTTGTCGGTGCCAGTTCCCCAATGCCTGATCTCCTGGGTACGGAGCGCCTTCTTAACAGGCTTGAACTTCTGGGGTGTGACAAAGTCTTCAAAATCCCATTGGCTCCGGTGCTTGCCTTTGATAGAATCGATCGGAACGCCAGCTTTGGGCGCATCCTGAGGGTCAGACCCATCGACAAAGTCAAAATGGTTGTACTTGTTGGGATGCGGCCTCATAAAACGCTCTGGAGACTTTCCATCCTCGGGGCTGTCCGGCTCGGGACGGGCGTCCTCGGGCTTGTCAAACAGGCGGGATGGCTGGAAGTTCTTGCCGGCGCCAATCTTGGGTGCGACAACCTTGCTTGGGGACTTCTCGCGCTCGGGCGATTCGTAGGGGTTGGGCTCGTTCCCGAGGATCTCCTCAAAGGTACGCTGGCGCGGTCGTGTGCCACCATAAGGCGACACGACGGCGGGAACAGGCTCGTCCTTGGGGCGGGCGTCGCGTAAGGTGCCCGAGGAGTTGGTTCGAGCGCGGGTCGCAGCATCCGACGCAGTGGGCTCGGCCGGCTTTCCAGATGTTCTGGCGATCAACTTGATCTGTTCCTGGGCGTCGCGGATGGGCCAATTGCGGCCTGTCTTTCCGATGACATCGAGCTGCTTGAGAAGGGCTCCCTGGTCCCAGCTCTGCTGGATAGTCGTGATCAAGCCATCGCTATCGAACTTGACAATGTGGAACTAGAGAGGAGCAAAGGAGGACTGGGTCAGTCGAACGAAACTGACTTGGCACGTAACCCGTGCCGCTTCAAATATCAATTTCGCAGGCAGGTGTGCCCAACGAGACGGGATGGAGTTGAGTGGCTTACGACAGGCATGTAGACAGTGCGGTCAGAGAGGAACTGATCATCCAGACCAGGCAGGTAAGGACCGCCATCGTCCTGGAACTCGAGGGTTAGCTCGGCCTGGACGGCCAGGGCGTTTTGGCCCTCGACGACGTTGATGAGGTCCTCCTTGTTCTTCTTGATCTGGTTGCGCGTGGAGTTTAGGTGCTTGATAATGTCGGTCGGGCCGTAGAAGCTGGTGAGGGTGGTGATGTAGTGCAGGGACGCATTCTGGGCCAGCGCCGAAGAGTTCGGCGCGGCTAGAAATTGCTTGTACACGGCTTGCAACGCCATGTCGATCTTTGGGGGTGGTGGTGGGGGGGGGATGGCTTGAGCTTGATCGTGGGTTGGGTGAGGCGAGGCGAGACGAAAGAAGATGACGCAGTTTCGTCTACACAAGCCAGAGGCTGTGGAGGTTGCGACGCAAATCAAGGAAAGTGATTGCAGTATCAGATTGGTGACGTGACAGTGCTCGCAGGCGCGGTCGCATTTGCGTTGGCGGTGTCGCAAATACAACTTTTTTTTGGGGG
>MAVT02000466.1:0-30265 GCA_001702395.2 Diaporthe helianthi
ACTAGTTTAATCGCTATTGCTTATTGCTAATTTCCAAGCTATATTAATTTTGCTTATCTATATTAGTTTGTACTTATAACTATTGTTTTAAGTATACTAATACCTATTATAAAGCTTGTTTTGTTAAAGTTATAAATATTACTATTTAAAATTCTATATTTTGCACGTGTATTTAACACAAAGTTAAACCACGCGTTTATTATATCTAGGTTTTTACATAGGGCCCTTTAATAGTTATATATATAATTAACGTATATTTTAAAACGTAGTTCTAATACAATAAATCTTTACGCCTAGTTTTTCCTAATAACGCCGCTACTATAGTTTTAAAGCAAAAAGTTAGCTATATCTTCTACGTTCTCAAGGATAAGTAAATATCCTTGTAAATCTTAGTTAAGTATATATTAAGCAATAACCTTTTTTTTTATTTTCGTTAATCTCTTATTATTAGAGTAAGTATATTATTACGTAGTTTGGCTGGCTATTCTATCGCGTAAAGTAATACGAAGGACTTAATAGATCTTAAATACACGTTAAGTGCTAAGTTTTAAATTGTTTTAGATAGCTTAAAGAGCAAGTATAATATTGGCTTTTTTTGTTTTTATTATTTTAAGAAAGTGCGCGAAAAAACGCATTAGAAAGATAAAGGGAAGTAGTTAGCGTAAAAATAGGCAACTCGTTAGGGTGAGCAACTCGTTAGTATTTAACGTTATATACTATAGTATAATATTTATACTTTAAATATAGTATACTATATATTTTTACTCTTTATACTACTTAAACTAATACCTATAATACTTTTAGCCCTAAATACCTTAATTTAAAGTCTTAAAAAAACTTTAAGGTTTCTCTTATTAGTCTTAGCTATATAGAAATATACTTTATATATATAATAAATAGAACTAGTATACTTATATTACTTACTAAGATTTATATACTTAAATATATAAAACTTCAGTTATATTGAAGAAAAACTAAGTTTTAGTAGTACTTTAACTATATAAGTATTAAGCTTTTTTTAATTATTTTAATATATAATATATAGTTAATCCTAAAATACTATAGCCTAGCTTTATATAAATAAGCTTTTAAAATAATATTAATATAAAAGCTTTTATTAATAACTTTATCTTTAAATATTAAATACTCTATTTTTAACTCTTTATTACTTACTAAAATATTCTTAATAATCTAAGTTTCTCTTTTAGTAATTAAAAAGGATATTATACCTACTTTTACTAAGTCCCCTAGCTAAAAAGATTAGAAAGAGCTTAATTTAAATATACTTAAGTTATTAACTAAATAAGAAGCCCTATAGTTATTAAAAAGGATACTTTAAAATAGCTAATAAAAAGTTTAATTTACTAGAAAATAAATATTATAAAAGCCTAAGCTACTTAAAACTTAGAAATAAGTATTTACTCCTTTTAGAAAAGTAACTTTTAAGTAATCTTTTCCCTTTTTAGATAGCTTATTTTATAAGTTTACCTTAAGCTAACCTTTTTTAACTAATTTCCTTTATAGATTATCCTATTTAAGCTTTTATACGTACTTTTAGATTTCTACTATTTACTTAGGTATTAAGCTATTATAGCTAAACCTTTCTATAATCTTAGAGAAACTTTTTATTACTTATTTAAGCATAGTATAAGTATTTAGAGTCTAGGTATAAATCTCAAATTTATAGAAGTAAGTATAGCTAAAAGAATTACTTATTTATTATTAACCTTAGAAGTATAGTTTTAGTAGGGTATACTTACTAATTTTCTTATTAATTATAGTAAAAGTATTAGCTTTTTATTCCTTACTTATTTCCTAGTAGTATATAGCGTTAAACTACTTTTTAAGCTTATTAAGTAAAAGGGGATCTATCCTTAGTTTATTATTTTAGATTAGGTTTTACAATACTTAATTGGTCTATAATAGGGTTAACTTAGTACTTATAGTAGTAAGAAAATCCTTACTAGTAAGTACCCTTTAAACTTCTAGAAGCTTATATATACTTACCTAGGTATAAGTATATAATTATTAAATATACTACTTTAAAAGATTAATCCCTTTAATATATATAGTAGCTAAAGAAGCTTAATATTCTTTAGTAATAGTAGTAATTATACTTTTATAAAAGGGGGCTAAAGCTTCTTTAAGTACTTTTATAACTACTTAGAGTATAGGAGAATTACTAGAAGTAAGTACCTTTATTTATATAGATACTAGTAAGTAGTTATTAATAATATAGTTAATCTAGTTCTATACTAAGTATTATTATTTATTAAGTACTACTAATATAGTAAAACTAGTAACCTATTTCTTATAAAGCTACTTAAGTTTAATTTTTATTACTTTGATATCTAGTTTTAGTAGTTCTTTTAATTATAAGCTATACTTAGCTAGTAGTTAAAATAAGTTCTTTTAGTTATATAGAGCTTAAAAGTACTTTATCTAAGTATTAGCCTTCTTTTAAGTAATAAAACTTTTAACTAAGATATACTTAAAAATACTTATTTTATAAATAGTTTAAATAAGTACTTCTAGGTTAATAATAGTTTAAATATCTTTATATATATAGTAGAATTTAAGGTAAAAATACTATAATAAAAAGCTTTTCTATTTATATAGTAATATTATTCTAGTAATAATATAATTAGTAGAAGTAAAGAATACTATTTTTTTAAGTATATAGAATAAAAATAATAGGATAATAAGCGTTTAAAAATAAGAAAAAAGCTTTATATAATTATATTATTAAAGGATTATATTTAGACCTAGGCTTATAACTATTATAATAATAAGTAGAGTATATTAAATAAAGTAAATTGTTTAGCCTCCTATACTCTATTATTAAGCGAGGGAAGTATATATTTAAGTAACGAAAAAGCTCTATAATAGGTATAGATCTACTATTGAGTATACCCTAGTGCGCAATCATAATACTCCTCTATATCGCTAGAATGATATCTGCTCCCAATCCCTCTAAGGAGGTCTAGAAGAACGCCATCCGGGCGCCAGGTGAGGGTGCGAAATGTGATGCCCCGAGTCCTTCGCCCAGAACAGAACGTCTCTTGCTGCCCCTCACGAACAAAGCCCGCCGCACATCTTGTGCACTGGCATGGAGACACGTATCTCAGAGACCAGTCATAATGCTTAAAATCGAATGTTTCAGTGACCGGGAGCCGCAGCGTCGTTCTAAGTATCGCCCTCCTCACCTTTGGCATTTGGCTGACTGCACGAGCCCAGGCTTCGATCAAAGGGAAGAGAAGATGTTGATCGGGTACAAGGCGGAATACCCAGACAGGTGTCCAACCTGAGTTCACGACATAAGAATCCCAGTCAAAGCCACTTAGAGCCAGAGATTCTCGGGAGTCGGTTATATTGTATCCAGGAGGCATCTCTCTGTTGGCCACATCTCTATCGATTATACTGTCTGGTTCAGCTTCAGGCTGGTTCGGGTCGAAGAATGGGTAATCGTGTATATCGATTCCATCGGGTGCGCGGAAGTACCACTCGCCGGACGGTGTCCTGGGATCGAAAGTGATAGCCATGATTGTAATGTTCTGCCAGAAGGGCGTAGAAATGGTACGAGGAATAGAAGACGGTCTCGTTGTTAAAGGCCCGGGCCAGAGCAAAGAGTGGTCGAAGGTGCCCTCGATTTTCAGTTGCCGTAGCCCATCTATCTTTGAGCTTGCCTCCCATATTGCAGAGCTGACAGGATCTGGTTGATCATCACGTGCCAGCAGATTCGCCGGACGCCATGTCTGATTTGCACCCGCATGACTTTCTATAAGGAGTCCAAGTGTCTCGTATATAGAACTTGGTAGGGATTCGCTCCGTAAGACCGATGCAAGCTCGTCACGGTTCCTACGCCGAATAGCGGGATACCTGTCTTCGGTATCAGGCAGTGCCAGGATTGCCCAGCTCACCATCGGCATCCTGGCCAGTAGCTCGATCCCAGTCCGTGGTGCAATGCGTCGCTTCGACGAGCGTTGGCTCGTTCGAATATCGAATCCACTGATGATTGGCACTAGTGGCAAGTCTTTTGCTCTTTGAAGACGTAGATAAGAGTATATGTGACGCTCAATTGTGTCAGGTGCCCATGTCTCTGGACTGGAATCGCTCGGGCAAAGAATGTCCCGGACATATAGGCAGAGGACATTTTTGCGAGCCACGGAAGGACTCCAGGTGCTCAGGATGCGAAACAGATGATGAAATGCCGTTGAGAATGTCTCATCATTAGCATCCTGGTCTGATTTCTGCTCGAAAAGATCGGCAGTATCTTTCGAATACGGCGGCAGGATGATGGTAAAACTCAAGGTTTGGAGATGGTTCCGCCGGTCTCCTTGAACAACTTTGGAAAGTCGAATTAGCAATCATCGTCTCTTGTCAGCCGTGAGCGGATGAACTCATGCCTGGTAGAGAACTACGGGCATGTCACCTATACGCCCCCTCAAAGTAAGGCCGGTGGCGGGACGGTGACTTCAGAGGTGAAGAATGGATTCTCCGAGGGAAGGGATACTTACTGGCATCGAACGTGACCAGCTCATTGCTTTTGATTTGAATGGAACGGAATACTTGTCGCTCGAAAGCATACTGCCACCTGCGAGAGATGCAAGCAAGTGCTACTTGGCTGTGAGCAGTTGGGCGGGGAAATAATGTCGACTGATATGGGGAGTGGTGACGGTCGTTGTGAGCTTGTTCAGCAATCTTGTCAATGAGTTCTTGGGGTAAAGTATCCATCTTGAGTGGACTGAAATGTGTTCAAGCTTCAAATAGGCGGTATTTTGGTCTGCGGGAAGTGGCAATTCAGGAGGATGACGAAGTCTGCCCAGTGTTCAACGTTGGGTCCGTGTGGAGCCAGGGGCGGCACAGCACAGCTAAGGGTACGTACCACCAACAGGTGTTTGTGATGCTATTATTGGCATTAAACTTTGCGAGAATTGAGGCTCGCCTAACTACAGAATACTTATTTAGCTATGTGTATTCAAATTTTCCATTAGCCTAGGATTTAACTAGTTACTAAAAAATAACATTAAACCTTCACTAAAATTATAGGCAGTATGATTTTTAGAGATTTTATAGATTATGGAAATGTGTTTAATGTTAGAAAACATGCTAAATTAAATGAAATAATATTTAGATATCTTCCTTTCAAAGTTCTATCATAGCAATAGGTTATGTCCGGTTGCTAGGTGTATCTGGTTTGAAGTTTCCCGATGACGTACTATAGCCATCAGTGCTGCAAAAGTGACATAACGAACCACAAAAACGGTATCGATCCAGCGTGGGTTGGACTACATATATTATACACCCCTGGATCTAAACACTTTCACCTTTTTTTTCATTTAGACACCCTTCCACACATGTTCAGCACATCACGTCACCCACGATGGCAACACAACGAGTCCTCCAGCTCAGCGGCACATGCAACAACTATCCCTGGGGCAAACAGGGAAAGCAGTCGTTGGCTGCTCAACTATGCGCAAGAACACCAGGCACCGACTTCAAGATCGAAGATGAGAAGTACTATTCGGAGATGTGGTTTGGCGACTACCCGGACTTTCCGGCACGGGTCCTCGAGACGGGCGAGCCTCTTGCCGATGTCCTAAGAAAGGACCAGCAGACGCTCCTGGGCAAGAAGGTCGTGGACACGATGGACGCACAGCTGCCATTTCTCCCAAAGGTGAGCAGCAGCAGCAGCACCAGCAGCCCCCCCCCCCCATGAGATGTTGTCGACGGTGATCACCAAGCAAGCAACGGCTAACATTTCCCGGCCAGATCCTCTCAATAGCAAAGGCCCTGCCGCTCCAGCTGCACCCCAACAAAGACCTGGCCACCAAGCTGCACAGACAGGACCCAGAGCAATTCACAGACCCCAACCACAAGCCCGAGATCGCAGTTGCCCTGTCAGTGTTTGAGGTCTTTGCGGGCTTCAAGCCCCTGGACCAGATCCAGGCCCTCTTCACCATCCCCGCGCTCAGCCCTTACGCCCCAGCCGCACCCGTCGACAAGTGGGACAACGAGACGCTCCGCGAGGTGACGCGCAGCCTACTCAAGGCCGACGAGGCCGCCGTGAAGACCATCGAGAACGACCTGCTCAACACGCCGCGGGCGGACCTCGACAAAGTAGGCGCGGGCTACATCCTGGACCTACTCCCGCGGCTGCGGGGCCAGTATGGGCCTGGCGATGCGGGCTCGGTCGTCGCGCTGGCGTGTATGAATTTTTTGACGTTCCAGCCGCTCGATGCGATTTATATCCCTGCGGACGGGATCCATGCGTACCTTTCCGGGAATATCGTCGAGTGCATGGCGCGGTCGAATAATGTGCTCAATGCGGGGTTCTGCCCGCGTGCGGACAGGAATAATGTTGATATGTTTGCCGACACGTTGACGTTTAAGTCGCACAGTCGGGAGGATGTTGTCTTGCCTAGGCAGAAGAGCGAGAGGAGCAGGACGGGGAGGACGGAGGTTTACAAGCCGCCTATGAGCGAGTTTGACATGATTGTTTCTGGGTTGAGGGCGGGCGAGAGTGATGAGATCAAGGCGAGTGACGGCCCGGGTGTTTTGCTCGTTACGCAGGGTACTGGGAAGATGGGCGCTGATGGCAAGGAGTTTGAGCTGAAGGAGGGTTTCATCTACTTTGTCGCTCCGGGCGTTGAGATCAAGTGGGAGACGGAGAGTGGGATGCAAGTGTTCATGGCTACCGTGTGATTCTGTCAAGGTCGGATAGAAGCCTTGCTGTGGACTCACATTCGTGCATTGGCAATGCAAAGAGCACATCTTTTCTCTTGACCCCGTCGTGGCCCGCACAAATTCAAGCATATTTAGTCAAGCAGATCATAACAGCAGCTGGGAACAGCGAAGCTGGTTTTCTTGTCATTTCTGTACCGAAAAAATGTTATATACACAGCTTGTTTTGATTTTTATTACTTCCTGTGAACCTATTCACCTCAAGACCGCCTTCCATCAACCAGTCTTGGCAGTGTCAGGCCTGAACCAGGCCCTGGGTCCATACCACGTCCCCTTGACGAAGCTGCTCCAGTAGACCGAAGGGAAGAAATCCTTCTTGATGTGGTAGAAGACCCGCCGGGGCACGTCCTGGCTGCCGATGCCGGGGACCTTGGCAAAGGTCTCGTCGGGCACGCCGCCGTACTTGAACTCGCAGAGCATCAGTTCGTTGTGGCCCGTCAGCAGCGGGCACGAGGCGTAGCCCGTGTAGCCGGCCTTGAGCTCGTCGCCGCGCATGGCCGACAACAGGTTGTCGACCAGCACGGGAGCCTGCGAGCTGATGGCGGCGGCCGTCTTGGAGTTTGGCAGCGACGAGGCGTCGCCGATGGAGAAGACGTTGGCGTACTTGTTGTGCTTGGTCGTGGTCTTGTCGACGTCGACCCAGCCGGCAGAGTCGGCTGTGAGGGTGGTGTTAGTATCCCTTCAGGTTGTGTGTAACATTGAATGCAGTGCTGAGAAAACCAAAAGGGGCAATAGAGTCTGAGAGAAAGGAGGTGAGCTTACCCAGAGGTGACTTTGCTACCCAGTCCCATGGCTTCTGAGGAGGTACGACATGCAGGAACCCAAACTCCTTCTCGACCTCCTTGCCGTCGGCCGCGAGGTTTTTGAACGTAGCCACCTTCTTTGCCGCGTCCACCGACACCAGGTTATGCTGGAACAGCCCCTCGACACGGCGCTTGACACGCAGCTCCTCGAGCGCCTTGGAGTACTTGGGCACGGCGAACATGGCAGGCCCCCCGGTGGCAAAGTAAGGCAGGATATCCTTCCTCACGCCGTCGCGCTCCCACTGCGACAGGGCCATCCACATGATCTTCTGCGGCGCGCCGGCGCACTTGATGACACCCGCCGGCTGGGTGAAGATGGCCGTGCCGCTCTTGAAGCCCTGGATGTTGCGCCACACCTGCTCGACCGTCGCGTCCGAGTAGATGGAGCTGACCTTGCTGCCCGGGTCCCGCAGCGCCTCGGGGAGCCCCTTGACGCCCGCGAAGTTGGTCTCGAGCCCCGGCGCCACGACGAGGTAGTCGTACGAGAGCTCGTTGCCGTCTGTCGTCTTCAGCGCGTTGTTGTCTGGGTCAAACGTCGACACCTTGAGGGGGTAGTGCGTGACGCCAGATGGGATGAGGCTGGGCAGTGGTCGGCTCATGTCGCCCAGGGGCTTGAGGCCTGAGCCGACGAGGGTCCATCCCGGCTGGTAGTGGTGGTCCTTGGCCGGGTCGAGGATGGCGATGTCGTCCTTCTGGAACTGCTTCGAGCGCATCAGCTGCGCCGCCACGGTCACGCCTGCTGTGCCGCCGCCGACGACGACTACCCGGTGGTGCGGCCTGGGAGGTATCGACGTGACGGTGGCGTATGTTCTGAGTGAAGATGCCCTCAGGCTCATTGCTGAGGCGCGAGCAGCCCTGGCCCCGAGTGCTCCAGCCATTTTCCCCCAAGTTGCCAACACCACAAGAATATCCAGGTGGATCGGTGTGTTCGGTTTCAACTGTGTGACCAAGAACAGAGGTTGTGAGGATATTTAGTACGACCTATTGGGTAAAGGCGTATCGTCAAGGTGTGAGTTGAAAGTATCTGTGTGAGTCTGTTTGTCAGTGAAAGTGTTGTTCGTAAAAGGCTTGGCGCTATTTCTTCGCTTCCTAAAAATCGCAGCAGGGCAGGGGCAGTGGCGTGATCGGCTGTCGGCGGCTGACTTGTCAGCGCTAGCCGGGCCAAGCGCCGCACCCGGCGCCGAGCCAACGGCGCCCTAACCCTAACTCGGGGCCGTGGTCCTAACCCTTGGAAATCTGATGTCACTACGACCTCCCCCCCCCCAAATGCGATTTGGGGGGGGGGGCGCTGGATGGATGTCAGCACAACGTGAAGGCCTCATGAGAGGTTGGTGCTAAGGCGAAGCGTGACACGACCCTAAACTAACTGCTCATTTCTTGCTCGCTAGCACGACTCCCATGTCCGCCGTTTTCACCCTTCCATACCGGTATCTAGGTAGTCTGGAAGTCCCTTCGATTAAAGCAAGGATCATGAAGGACACGCGCAGAACACAGATGACTTTCACCATAAAGTCTCCACCAAATGTCGGGGATATCGGTGAGAAATGGACGCAATTGGTCATGGAATCTTCCAAAGAAGCACACGGCATGGATGTGGATGCCATCCTCACAGAAATAGCGATGTTGCCACTGGTGAAGGCAACCAGCTCCTTCAGAAGAAGACTTATTTGCCTAGCTGCAACTCTTGGGTGCTTTCTCCGGGAGAAAGCCAAATTCTCCTTTAACCTCCACAGCTGCGAAGTTTGAATGCTTTGTTTAAGAAGAAAAAAAGATTTCAAAAAATAAGAAGAACGTTAACGCACTTTACTAACAACGTCTGTCACCCATTCTAAAGTTATTTATCCTAGTGAGTTGAAGAACTCTTCCATTAATTTTACCAGCTCGACTTCCTTAGCTGTCAGTCGTCCACCATCGCCTGGATCAACCCAACCCAATCCTTCCTGCTGTTCAGTTCCTTCGCAGTGTCCGTCATCAACGGTCCGATATTGGACGTAGGCCATCTGAAGACACCCCCCTGCAATGCATCGGCCTTTTCTCTGTTGTTGTGGGCATGATGATCGCCAGTACGGCTGCCGGATATGTAACTGATATTTGAGTTTATGCAGATGCTGTCATACACGCTATCGTCTTCGAACAACTACAACCCCGCACGAGCAATCGGCTTCGGCTTGATTGTTCGTGTCATCGGCTTCATAATGTTGGGAACAAACATCGTCGCAGCCGCTTTCATGCGCTCTAAGGGCCCAACTATCAGCAACGTAGCACAACGTCGCCCGAACTACATTCACGGATGTCCCGTAGTTCCTGCCCGGCCAGGGGCTCGTCTTGGGCTTCTTGGGGTTCTATATTGTATCGTTTTACTTCCAGGTCTCCTCCTTTCGCCGTACTGACGTCTCAGCGGGCCTTTCGAATTGCCTACTTCTCATGATGAGTGATAGGTGCTTATTGCTCAGTCACTTTTGGCAGTCCCTGGATACTATGCCGACAAGGTTGGCTCCATCAACGTGTAGACCATGGCCGTTTTTTGTCAGTGCCGTTCTGACCTCTGGCCCCTCGCTTTTCATAGAGCTCCTGTTCTCATTTTATACAGCTTCTTGATTGGGATTTGCACAGGCACGTTGGTGGGACTGCCCGCAGCCAGCGTCGTCAACCTTTCGGCAGACAAGAGCAAGAGTGGGACGAGATTTTGGAACAGAGTTGCAACCGTAGGTGTTGTCTTGCTGGTTAGTAATCTGATCATTGGAGCGGCAATGGGCAGGTGCCGATAGTGGCTGGGATTGGCTTTTTGGTGTGGTGCCTTGATGGTTGCGTCAACTGTTTCGTGGGTGGCGGGCAGGTTTGTGGAGGTTGGCCCGGGTCCGACTAGAGTTGTTTGAAGTGATTTAAGTGTACGTATCTACCTAGTAAGGTCGTTATCTAGGATACTTCAGGATATACTTGATGACTGGGCTGTGCCCGACTGTCCCACAACATGCATCGCCCAACCTCCTCCCACATGAAGGTGTCTCTTGGGACTCGCTCCTGAAGTCCTATGGAATAACACTCCTATTTGGTGCCCTCTCATTGCATCCCATCCCGTTGACTACCCTCCTATGACACACCCTCCCTAGGGTCCCATTGGATACTCTCTTATCAGACACCCTCCTATGGGATATCCTCCTGTGTCTCAGACCCATTTCTTCTTGATGTCTTGGATGATTCGTCGCTCTGTCCAGGGATACCTCTTGGCCGAATAGTGAGAAGATCAATATATTCAGCAACGGGAAGCAAGAAATTTGGAGGATTGAGCTTCCGAGGACCTTTGACGTAGCGGAAATGAAGATCCGGAAGATGGCCAACACAATACCAAGTCGACACAGGCATTTCAAGCTCAACGACATATGACCCTGCCCGGTGCACGCCGTGACGAGTAATAAAACCCCCCAGGGCTTGAATCATTCCATAACAACCCGTTCTAATATGCAGCCCGTTCTGTTCATCCAGGAGTTCGTCGTCCGTAACAAAGCAGTCTATGCGGACAAAGGTGATTGTTGGGTCGTAGGGTACTTCGACTACATGGTTATATTTGCTGACCACCCCTTGGAGGGGCGCGAGAATGATTGGAGCTTTCGATCCCTTGTGAAGCAGCATGTGAACCGGCTCCGTCTCAAGTTTCCGTACATCCCCTTCGGCATCCTTGAGTGTCCAGCGGTTTGCGTACAGCCGTGTGTAGAGCTCAAAGGTTGGTAGTATGCTTCTCGTATCGTACGCGTGTTTCAAGATGTTGTTCACGTTGTTTGTAAAGGAGCATTCTCTCCAGGACGCTTCGCCTGTAAATTCCATAGCGGATGCGGCCAACAGCTCCTTGCCTGGAAGAGGGCCGCAAGGGGCAGCTGCAGCATGGCAGCAGTCCATGAGCATAAGAACATATGGGGCAGTGTTGTCGATGTAATCCTTCCGAAGCTTCGTGAAGTCCAGTTTTGTCAACTCTATAGTTTGATTGGAGGCGTCCTCGGGAACTTTCCAAGACCTTGCTACAAGTCTCTTGGAAAAGTATGTCTCGTTTTCTTGAGTCGTACTATTGTACTTGGTTTGAATAGTATACTCTCCATGCCCTTGGTAATGTAGAATCAGTAAATCCTGCTTTGTAAGCTGCTCCGTGTCCTCACGGATTGCTGCAGCTAGCATCTGATACGCAGTAGCCTCTGAGTAATGAGGCAATACAACGCGCTTGGTGTCGTATTTGTACAACTCCATGAAAGTTTTCTCGAGCTGTTGAGACTGCTCCATTTGGGACTGGATGAAGTCTGGGAGAGTATCTCGGTCCCAGGTAACATGAAGGACACGAACTTTGTCGTAATTATTCTTGATAAGCCCTATGTTGTAGGAGGCTTGGAATTGATTGATCGACTCGACAAGCTCTTTCCACTTCTTTGGCGGCGGGTGGTAACGGTAGTCCATGATGAAAGGGCCAATGAGGGGGTGCTGTTAGAAGTTAATAGAGGGACAAAAATAATACGACTCGATGACTTCCAATTCGGACTTCAGGAAAGGGTTTCAAGGAAGCTCAGGTTCTGTAAAGAATACCTAGGTCGACTACTTATATTCTCTAAATTTCTTTACTAAGACTAGACTAATATAAGTACCCTGCAAAGATTTAAAGGTAATGATGCATCTCTTCACATTAAATCGATCAAAATTCAGAACAGTGACTCACTAATCGACTACCACAGCTAGATATTCCCTTAGAGGCTACTTCTTCTATACTACAGGTCTTAGTGCAAGGCCATATCCGGTCTCCGCCGTCATAGCTATCACGGAAGATGAGCTAGTCCGCGCTGTTCAAATGCTATGTGAAGGTGCTAATGCTGTGTGAGTCAGGCCTTCACGATTATTACCTCTCTAGGTAGGTACTTAGAATTTCCTGCGTAGATAGTATCAGAAGCCGCTATAGTCGTGATTGGCTCATTGATCCGCCCAAAGCTAACCTAGGGTACATGAGTTCCAGCTCAGTTATTCAAGACTCAGCTTGAATAACAGCCCGCGTCCACTGAGCTATTTCACTATTGCAATTGGGGTGGTTTCGTTCTCAGGTGGTTCCGTTCTGAATCCGTATACAACCGGAAGGCGTATGGTCCCTTAGTATACCTAGGTAGTGTTAAACGCTCAAAGACATCGTGGTTTGGACGCATCCGAGGTTGGGACAGATAGTATCATTGAAGCCAAGATGAAGGGGCGATTGACAGTGTGGGGACTCTGTTCGCAAATTGGTTCGAAATCATAGGATAAGCAGGTTAGACCGTTATGGAGCATAATTAGTACACATCTGTCCTTTGGTTCTAAAGTTCTAATTAGTCATACAGCATAGGCGTTGAAGGGCTCTTAAATTCCGAGATGTATTATTCTTTAACTTGTTGCAGAGTTTCAGGCAATATGGATGAAGGCTAGACGGTGGACAGCCCGGTCTCAAGTGCTGCGCAAAGATCTAGTTAATAGTGTATATTCAGGTTGTTGAGGACTGAGCAATCCCATTCTGTTCAAACACCGAGGCTGGCTCCAGATGTCTTGCTAACCTGCTCAGTGGGAATGCTTAGCCTGCAACCAGTTGACTTTAATCCGATACAAATATCTGCAGGAACTGGAAGTCAACCAGAATTCTGCGATTGAGGCGTTAAACGCACATGGACTATCGGGTGAGGATCATCAGGAGATGTTTCGCAGGGGCTAATCAAAAGATGTTGACAGCAACAGCGAAGACCCTGTATCAACCCACCGAGTCCTTGGTGCGCCAGAGTTTGCTGAATATTGCCATTACCTGACTTATTTCGTTCTCATTTGTGTAGGGGCAACAATCCGACGTCGTATACCGGTACGGCGCCTTCATATGGTAGGTAGTAAACACTCAAAGAACCAGCGTTTGAAAAATATGCAATGTCAACAACAACACTTGATTGTAAAAAATACAATTGGTCATATGGGTATTATCTTGGCGTCTTCACTATATTACACACCCCTTACATTGCTTGGTATTCCCCCGCCCTGGCTTCCTTGCACTATGTACTTAACCTGACAACCTGTTTCCCGCCTACCACCTGGCCTTCCCGCAACTTATTCAGTCCTTCCAGAATACCCTCAAACCCATCCTTCAACTGAATAGTGGGAATCGGCTTCAGGACGGTCGTGAGCTGTGGCAGAGCTTCACAGAAGCGGGCAAGCGTCACGCGGTCCTCGGGAATAGCCTCAAACTTGGGGCCGATGGGCGGCAGCCACTGGAAGGCGTGCCCGAAGCCGGTGTACGACATGACGAGATCATACGACACGCCAGGGGTGCTCGATTTGCCGTTGGGCAGCAGCGTGACCACCTTGCCACCACTGGGCTTGAGCACCTTGGCGCAGATGGACGTCGACTTGCCCTCGGAGAAGCAGTCCACCGCCTTTGTGAGCTTGGGGTACTCCTTGACTACGTCTGCGGCGACTGTCGGTGACTTGTAGTCAAACACGGCGTCGGCGCCGTACTTCTTGACCAGGTCGAACGAACGGGGCGACGCGGTTGTGACGACCTCGTACCCTGCCGCTTTGGCGACCTGGATGTGGTACAGGCCGGCGCTGGTGGCTCCCGCGTAGATGAAGACGGCCTCGTCCTTGGGGGCCGCAGGCGTGGCGCTGGGGAAGGGCAGCCCATGTCGCCCGGCTAGGACAAGCACGGCGGTCACGGCAGATACACCGTACGTGGTCGCATCCGTGTCGCTGACGCCCTCGGGGACCTTCCAAGCCAGGTCGGCGTCCGTCTTGAGGTACTCGGCGAAGGCGCCCTTGTCAGGATATAGGCCACCGTGCACGACGCCGGCCACGCGGTCGCCGACGCTCCATTTGCCCTTCACAGCGGTGCCGACTTCGTGAACCACACCGGCGTAATCGCACCCAATGATGGAATGCGGGGGCGATATGGCGTCTAGATGCTTGAAATCTGTTGGGTTGAGTCCGACGGCCTTGACTTTGACGAGAATCTCGTTGGGGGAGATCTTGGGCACGGGCACATCGTCCCGGACAGAGCCGCCTTGGCCGCAAAAAGACTTGCCGCTGCCGATGTTGATAATCCTGGTAAAAATGCTCCTTTTGGAGACGAGAGCTTTCATGTTGTTGGCCATTTTTTATGTAGTAGATGGAGGTGGACGTGGAGAGATGTAGAATGACGAGGGTGAAGACTGCACACCAAAGGGTCGACACAAGACTAATAATAAGAAAACCACAATTGATATATACAGGTAGACTAGTCCGTATTCTGTATTAGCATTGAAGAGAGTTTACACGTAAGCAACAATGATGTGATGTGATGATGCAAACTCGAATGTTCACTAATCCGTCCGTTACCTAGGTTAAAAAGGTCCACTAGCATGACTCTTGCTGCTTCCGGTGCAACTATCCTGCCGATGCTAGAATTTTTATCATTTGTCAGCGATGGCTAAAATGGCCTGTCATGGAACGGGCCGCGGCTCGGTAAAAGGTAGCTTGACTAAAATTGACCCACTTGGATGGGCTCCGAAGCTTTTCAGCTATCCGGCCTTGTGCACAAGCCTGCCTGTGGAATCGACCTACACGTGTACGTGCAGTGCATGTGTTCATCCTTGTCTTGTACACTTGCTCGGAAAGGGTCCTAGATCATCTAGTCTAGTCTTTACGGCCGCTAATAGTCATTCATCGGTAGTGTCTAGCCCTAATCTCAACCCTTATTTTGAGCATAATTAAGGATATATGCACCCAAGTTCCTAGCTATGTTTGAGATCTAGTGAAGAGATACTAGCGTGTGATTTGAGAGATGAACACATAGCCGCTGCGATATAATCCTTGATAAGAGTTATATAGTAGCTATTATCTACTAACTACTAAAGTATTATTAATTTACTCACTTCTAAGGTTCCCTTTCTAGCTCTTTTCTTATATCTCCTTTACGATAGTTACTTTAATACTAGGATAAAACGATTATAAGTCTATAATTATATATACTAAGTAGTCTTATTCTTAATCTATAAACGACCCGAATATATATACTAAACATTAATAATATAATTAGTCTCAGTAGTTTCAAAACTCTAAAATATACATTTAAAGTATATACAGCTACGTGCCTAGACGGGCTTTTTAATACTATGTCTTTTAGAAACGCTAGGTCTCTAAGCGTTAACTACTGTGTGAAGGGATCGTACGCCTTCGGGCTATATATGGCTTAAGAACCACACTACCTAAAGTACACTTGTTTCTAATAAGATAATAATATATATATATTACTGAAAGGCTTATTAAAAGTAAACTTTATATTTAATAGAATAAATAAAAGAAGAGCTTATATGGAGTAGGTGTTAATAAGTGATATAGGCTATACCTAATATATAGTTATTACTTCAAATTTCATTAAGATGTTTTCAGGCACTTTGATAGCGAACTCCTTATGCTGCCAATAACCTATCAACTTCCTAACACACTTCCACTAGGGAGACTGTCCCCGTTTGCCTTGGGCTCTCTGATGAAGCTTCTTCGTCAACGTACTGTCGTTGAAACCCACGGCACCCTTAGACATGCCGTCAAATACTTTCCGGGGCGCTACGGCATTCAGGAGCCAGACCGCAAAGGCATTGGTACCTTTCCAAATGTAGCTGTCTCCACTGCCATCAAGAGCCCGCACCACCTGGCGCGCAAACTCACCAGGCGTCATCGTCGTCTTGTCGTGCTTGACCGTCCTCTCCTTCACCTTGTGTTCCACGTCGGCATAGATGCTCTCCGCCCCAAAGTTGATGTTGTCCGTGGACATTAGCGGCGTCGAGACCTCGCCCATGTACAATGTTACCACCTTGATCCCTAGTGGCTCGACCTCTAGCCTTAGGGTGTCGGAGTATGCAGCGACCGCTGCCTTGGTCGCGTTGTAGGCCGAGGTGAAGGGGTTTGGCACGCGCGCGAGAACCGAGGCGACGTTCACGATGGTGGGCGCCTTTTTGGATGAGGGCACGGCGGCGAGAAGGAGCGGGGTGAATGCTGTGACCATCTCGAATAGGCCAAACACGTTGGTGTCGAATAGGCTCCGCACGCGCGCTGAGTCTGCCTCGATGGCGGGAGCTTCGTACACTGTGCTCTCGTTAGTTTCCTTGAGATTTTGCTCGCCGCGCCATTCAAGACCTTGGTAGAATCAATGGTGTTTGGAGGAGGACTTACGCGCGCCTGCATTGTTGAAGAGCAGGTCGAGGGTGCCTCCCGTAAGCCGGGCTATCTCTTCCTTCAATGTGGCGATACTTTCTTGCTTTGTGACATCGAGGATGAAGGTCTCGATACCCTTCTCCTCCAGGTTAGACAGGGCCTTCTTTGATCGCGCGGTTGCGAATGTGCGAAAGCCTCGGGCTGCGAATTCGAGTGCGAGAGCATTGCCTGCACTGCCGACTGAGCAGCTGTCTCAAGGCAAGAGATCTTGTTAGCGAGGAACGTAAATTTTGGGGCCCTGGGATGAGTTTTGCCTTACCCTGTGACTAGGACAGTCGGCCGCTTGTCATCCTGTGGTCCGTTCGCCATCTTCAATGTTAATTCGTTGTGGTGGTAATGCTGTAAGAATAGTATGTTGGTGATGGCTGATACAACGCGGCTGGCATATATTTCAACTTGTAAGCTGTTTGTATAGATGTAAATACGCGGGAAACTAGACTCAGTGCAATGGCAATTAAGTCGTCGTGACTTGGATTTGTAAGCTAAATGGATTGTGTTCTTTTCTTTGTATGTTACCTCGGAACTCTGCACATGTGAATGTTGTTGCAATAATGATTAGTGAACACTAGTCCCTGCACGATCAGGCTAATCAGAGAGATCCCAGCGCGTAAAAGACGGAGCGATCAATTTACTCCGTGCCCGATCCCCAACGCAGAAGTGATTAATGTGATAAATATTTATAATTTCACGAGTGAGCCTTCGGGTCAAGTCAGATCCCAGAGACGGCTTCTACACGTGTATGATCAGAATTTTGTATTCTCGTGGACATCTGATGCTAGGAATCAACAAGGGGTGGAGTTGGGTGGAAACGAGAAGAGACGCACGAGCCGCAGCGCTGCGCTAAGGAATCCGAGCGATCTCCAGTTAAAGCAATGCACATGTGGGAAGACAAGCATCCACCCTGGGTCGGTGTCCATTGAAAAATGTGGACACCACGGTAGAAAAGGAACTGGACCCTGGATTTAATCTGACAACTACACGTGTAAAATACCTTGGGGCTGGAATGGTACTAAGCGAGGACAAAACGTCAGGGTGCCTCGGAGTTCATTCTTCTTGATTAGGACATTCGCGCCTAGAGAAATGGATGCCAGGCCTAACACATCTTCTCGCACTTTCTGCGGTAGAGAGACTTCGGCCAGATACATCAACTTCTAAGGAAACTTCTTTGATACATCTGTACCTGGGACTTAACAACGGAAGAGAGTTGGCACTATGTGTTAGGTTGAATGGGTACACAAGCAGAGTAAATAGTACACGTAGCGCGATAGCAGTATATTTGTAAGTAAGAACTACTAAACTTAGGGATTTTTCTCTTTTTTTCTAGCTCTTGTTTTTCCCTTCTTTTATAAATAATCAGTCCTCGCCCTCTTGCTCCTAAGCGGCTCGGAAGCAGCGCTAGTTTATTTGTTTTAGCTTCTTTTCTATAGCCTTATCCGTAGGCTTTTCCATGCACTTAGATGTATTCACTTACAATTAGCGTTAGCGCAGCGTATCCCTTGTAAGTATAATTTAGTATTTAACATACTGCCCCCCCTTTTAAGCTTTTATCCTTAAAAGCTACTTAGTTGCAGCGTTAGCATTATATAAAAGAAGTAGTTAATATAACAATAAAGAGGGAATAGGCTAAAGAATAATAGCTAGGATACTATAGCTTATATTGCAAAAATAATGCAAGTAGTACTATAATGTAGTTTTTAAAGATATAAGTGTAAATAGTTATTAGTATTATGCAAAGTATTATATAATTAAATATATTATCTTTTTAAATAGCTTATTATGCTAAATAGCGTTATTATAGCTACTTTTTAATAGCTTCCTTACTTAAATATTTAACTTCTTATTTTCTTATAGTTATTCTTTTTTTTCTTTTTATAAATACTTATAGATTTTTTATAAGTTATTCCTATAAGCGTAATATACGCAGCGCGCGCGCAGCGCTAACGCAAGTATATTATAACTATAGCTATAATTACACTTATAACTATATTTACAAGTATTACTAAAATAGCAATAGTAAGTATTTACAGCGTAAACACGCAGTAGTTGCTACACTAATAGTATATATTTACTAATTAGTTAATAAATATCTACTTTTTTTTCTACTTTTGCTACTACTATAGCTTTCTCCTAGAAAAATCCCCCTTTTTTTTAGTAAGTTTCTCTTACGCATTATAGTTGCTACAAAAACTATATATATTTACAAATTAATAATAGCTTAAAAGCTTTTGCTATTTAAGCAAATTAAGGTTAGTAATACCTATATTACTAGAAAATAGTACGCGCGCTATATTTATACTACTTTTAAAAACTTTTCTTATTACTATATTAATTAGCCTAATAGTAAGTTATATATTTGCATAACGTTAGCGTAGCGTATTTACTAACATTATATAGCTAAAGCTAAGTACTATATTTAATATATTACTAAAAACTATAAAGGTTACGCTATTATAAGTATATTGCATTTTAAATATATAGTTGCTATTAATATATATTATAAGTTTTATATAAAGTAGCTAAATTAGTTAAATAGGCTTTTAATAGCTTAAGCGCTATATAAAAATAGCTTTTTATTATTATTACTAAAGCTTTTTCTGCTAAAAAAAAGCTTGCTACTACTACTACTATAGTTGCAAGCGCTAGCGCTATGCTTGCGTAAGCTAAGAATAAAAAGATACTTAACCTAGTTAAAAGTAATATAAAGGCACTTTAGCGCATTATTAATGCTACAAAGGCAATTATAGTAAAGGAGTAGCGCGTTCGCTGCGCTATAGAAAGGGGCTTTTCTAAAAACCCTAGGTAAATAGGATGCATAATTATGCAAAGATTTTTTTTTTCCAAAATAGAATAAAATAGCTGCGCCTTCGCGTAAAAAAAGCTGCGCATAAGCTTATTACTTTTTTATATTATTTGCTTTATATTTTTTAATTAGTAATTTATTGTAAATGTTTTTCCGCAGCTTATACAAATTATTATTGCTACTATATTCTTTCTAGCGAATAAAGTATTGTTAGTAATTGCATAGGCTTTAATAGCCTAAAATGTTTTCTACTATAAAAATATCTACTTCCTTTATTTTAACTTCTTTATTAAGTAGCTTAGGTATTGCGCTATCTTTACACTAAAATTATTTAAATATAGCAATTAAGATAACGTTATAAATTTTGTAGAATTTTAAAAGGTTTAATTAGTATATTAATCCATAGTTTTTTATTACCTTAGCTACGCGGAAAAAGCTTAAGTATTTTACTATAAGTTTATAGCTCCCTTGCTATTAGCGCAAATGCTTTGTTAATACTATAACTAAATTGTTTTTTTTAAATCTTTTATCTAAGTGTTTTCAATTATACTACTTTGTATATTTTTCGCTAGCGTTAAGCAAGTACTGCGCAATTCTTACGTATTTATTCTATAATTTCTAACCTTTTTTATTTGCAAAAGGGATGCAAATTTCTTTTGGTTTTAGCGAATTAGTTAGTCTTTGTAAGTAAAACCCAAATAAAGTAAAGGTAGATATTATCTTTATAACAAAGTATACTAAGTTGTTATATGCAAATTAAGTAATAAAAAAAAGCTATACTTAATTAGTGTATTTGTTATTATAATATATTCAAAAATAGTATTTAACGTTTTAATTCTATTGTTTAGTTTAACTATTTATTTAAAAGTAGAATAAAATACTTAGGCATTGCTTTATTGTAAAGTAAAAGCAAAGTTTAGTTTAAAAGTAACTTATAAAAAGGCTCCCTTAATTTATAATAATTCTATTAAAGATCTTTTAGATATTAAAAATAAAGATAGCTAATAAGTTTATGAAACTACTACTTGTAAATTGCTTTAATGTAAAAATATAAAGGGTGTATTTTGTTAGTTGGTTTATAATTACTAAGATTAAGTTATAATGCTTGTTATTTTGTAAATTAATAAAAAGGAGTAGCTTAATAATAAAGTTTATTGTTATCTTCTACTATAGGCGTTATAGTAGTAATAGCGTAGTAAGGAAGCTAAGCGACTTATACATTAAACTCTTTATTCCTTAGCAAGTTGCATAAGTATTAATATATATCTTTATATTTTTTTGCAAAAAATCCCAATAATAGTAGCTTATAAATAGCTTATATATTTTATTTAAGCTAAGGTATTTTACAAATTAGTTATTATAGTATAACTTTAATACCTTTTGTTTATAAGGGGGTTAAAGGAAATATAAATCCTTTTTTTATATATAGTAGCTTATTTTATATAAATTACGTTTGCGTTGCGTTAACGCTTTTTTATTAACAAGCTTTCTATGCTTTTATTATTACAAATAAATCCTTTTATTAAAAGTTATAAATATAGTTTTTTATTATAGGCTTTAACATAGCTTTTGCGTTTACGCTATATACTTACACTATATACATAATTATATAATCCTAAGCCTTATACTTTAGTTTTGCATTTTTAATATAGCATTTATTTAACTTAAGCGCTATATTTATACTACTTTCTTTATTTACTTTACAAAGTATTTTATTATAATTACTACTATAGGTTATTTTTACTTTATAACTAAACTAGTTATAGCTATTGTTATAGTTTTTACTATATTGCAATATAATAAACTTATATAGGCTATACAACTTTAGCGTATTTATTCTTTTTTTAACATAGTTTAGTTTTCTAAATAGCCTATTTATAAGGTTTACAACCCCTAAGTAGTAGTTAATAACTAGATTAACTACTACTAATATATTAAGCTAATATAGTTTTATTGCTAAAAAGTTAGTTTTTATATATTAATATTTTAAGTTAAAATAGTTAGTTAAAACTATAATAGCTTTTTAAATGTAGTATAAATAGTAACGCTAGGTTATTATAGCATTAATAATTACAAGTAGCTTTAGCTTACTAACCCCGTAGCATTATTCCAAAGTTATAAGTTTCCTTAATTAAAAAGCAATAAAGTACTATTTTCTTTCAAAAAGTTATAAAATAACAAAACTAATTGTATCCTTAGATATATTAATTTCCAAATATATACATAGCTTAAGATTATAATATCGCAGTAGTAGTGCTATAATAAAAGCGTTTTAAAGCAACTTAAACGCTGCTTTTACACTTAATAAAAGCACTAAAATACCTATAGTTTTTCCTTGCAATAGGTTTATTAAAAGGATTGTAATTCTTAAAAAGGCTTTAATAAATTTATAGTAAAACCCTATAAACCCTAAAAAAACAAGAATATCTTAAATATTACTTAAAAGTAGCTATTTTACAATTACAATAATGCCTTTTTACTTTATAGTTACTCTCTTTAGGATAACTATAAAGCTAAGGAATTTAACCTTTATAATCCAAAATTTATACTTTAAAAGGTTTAAGTATAACTTTACTATATTAAGTTATTTAAACACACTATATATATATTATATATACGTTTTATTATTACCACTATAAATTAGAATATTATCCAAATATATAATATAATAAATATTAATAAGGCTAGCAAGTATTTTATTAATAATGGCTTAGAATATTGCAAAGGCGTTAGTAAAGCTAAAGGGTAATACTAAGTACTTAAAATATCTATACTTAGTATAAAAAGCTATTTTTTATTTATTATTTACGCGAATTCTAAGCTAATAGTATACTTTTTTAGGTTTAACTTGCTATAGATTTTTATATTAAAAAGTTAATTTAATACTTTTGCTACTAGGAAAAAAAAAATATAGTTTTTATGCGTTAATTTATTTAATATATAATAGTTAACGTATAAATAAAGCTTACTACTTTTCTTTAATATAAACAAAATAGAAGCTTTAGCTAGGCTAGTTAAAAAGCAAATCTATTTTTTTACTAATATCTTGTTTAAGTAACTCCTAAGCGTTTTTAGCTTTAAGCCTAAAAGAGAATAAAGCAAGCTTTATAATATAGTTTATTTTTTTAAAACTTAATTTTATAATTAAATAAGGTATATTTAGTAAAGGTTTTTACTTTTTTTTTTAATCTAAAGTATTAGAAATTATTATACTTACTAAATAAGCAAGGCTTTAGTATAGCGTTCTTGCCTAGTTAAAATTTAGTTTTTTAAGGTTTATAGTTTTTTAGTAGAATAAGGTAAATATAAATTATTATAATCTTTAAGAGTTACTTAGAAGTAGTACTAATACTAAGTTGTTTTTTATATAAAAAGTAATAATACTATTAGCTTTTTTACTAGATTAAAGGGTTTACTACTTTTAGCTATAAAAAACTAAAAATAATAAGCTTTTTAATATTAGTAATAATAAAATAGTAACACTATATTTTAGTTATAATTTATAAATTAGTTATTTTAATAAAAATAAAATAACTTTTATAAATAAAAATAAATGTTTTATTTATAGTAGCTAATTTAAAGGGCTAAATTAAAGTAGCTTTAATACTTATATACATTAATAACTTTATAATTAATTAAGTTTTTTTTAGCTTTTAAGTTAATAAGTACTTAGTAATATTAAAATTTATTTTTTAAGCAAATTAATATAGCAATATACAACTATTGCTTTTTTATAGTATATATATTATATATTTGCAAAGCTATAAATTCTTAGTTAGTAGTTAATAACTTAAAACATTTTGCAATAATATAGCTTTTTTAATTGTAATTGCAATATATAAAGTTTAAGTATTGCTTTTAGTAGTAGTTAATTGCACTATATATATAGTAGTTATTTTTTTGCAGCTTAGAATAAACGTTAGCAAAATACTTTATTTACTAGCAATTAAAATAAGCAAGTTAATAATCTAATAGATTATTAGTAGGACTTATATACTAATTGCTTACTATAAAGGCGCTAGTGTTTTTTTGTGTAAAATCTTAATTATTATTATTTTAGTAGTATTTAGCTATATACTTTATATGCTAGTAGTTATAATAAATAGGCTAAGTTTAATTATAAAAGTTTTGCAAAAAAGCTATATTATTATTTTACTAGCGTATAAGTAATAAACCTTAAGTAGCTTTAATATATTAAGTAAAACTAATAGTTTTGTTTTATATATTTAAATATTATAATTGTAAATTAATAGTAATGCTAATTTTATGTTAAAAGTAATTAATAATATTATTAATCTAGTAGAATTTAACTTATATTTTTAAAGTTTTTATTTTAGCTTTTTAATAGCGCCTAGTAAATTCTATAACTAATTTGTTATTTTATTAGTATATACTTAAAAGTAATATAAACGCTATTATAGCGCAAGTAGTATTATTATTTAGTTAATTTAATAAAAGGTTTTTAAAAGTATTATAAGGAATTATAAAGGGGTTTAATTCCTTATTTTATTATTAAGTAATATAAATGCTTTAGTTTTACTTAGAATTTTTGCGCAAGTAGTATATTATATACTTAACTTTTGCTTAGTTTAAGGTTAAATTAAATAATTTAAAGTAAAACTATAAATTAAAAAAGAAAGTTTTTAATTTTATATAGAAAAACTCTTTATACTTTAATATAAAAAAATTATTAAAGCGTAAAGTAGGCTTTAACGCTACATTTACACTGCAAAGTATAAATGCTATATTTTTAGAAAAGGTTTTTAAAATAGGGTTTAAGGGTGCAAAAAGGTTATTTTTATAGTAAAATATTGCAAAGTAGGTTTACTTACTATATAAGCGCTAAATAATAGCAATTTCTTTAAATTAGTTATTAAGTTTTTTTTTGTATTTAAAAGCTTTATAAATAAAATACATATAGTTATTAGTACTTTTACTACTACTATATTATAAAATAGCTTTGCTAAAGCTAAAGCTAAGCAAAAATATATTGTTTTAAAAGTAAAGTATAATAATATATAAACCCTAAAGCTAATTACTACATTTATTTTAAGTAGTTGCATTAGTTTTACTATAAGAAATACTTCTTTAAATATTAAGCACTATAGTATTTTAAATAGTTTGCTTCTCTTAGAAAAAGTAAAAATTTAAAATATTAAATTAAATAAATATATAAGTAGAGTAAATAGAATATATAGTGCAATAATAGTATATTTATAAGTAAAAACTACTAAACTTAAGGATCCTTCTCTTCTTTTTTAGCCCTCGTCTCTCCCTTCTTTTATAAACAATTAGTTCTCGCCCTCTTGCTCCTAAGCGGCTTGGAAGCAACGCCAGTTTATCCATCTTAGCTCCTTTTCCGTAGCCTTATCCGTAGGCTTTTCCATGCACTTAAACGCATTTGCTCACGATCAGCGTTAGCGCAGCGTATCCCTTGCAACTGCAATTTGGCATCTAATACTATGCAGTTAGTACCTAGGTAAAATTAACGGTTGTCACACTGGGGGAGGCAAGGATAGCTGCATGTTGGATGGAACTTCTTTGTGATTTTATGCATGGATTGATCCATGTATTCCTGGTTCAAGTTCCTAACGGGGCGGTTTGCGATCGACCGATTCAATTTGCAAATTATTTCCTGCCGGACGGGTGCACATGTGGTCTGGCCCACACGAGAAATTTAGAGGAACGGCAAAGCTGCTTAGATTCTCCCAAGTTCTACTTGAACGCACGGTGATTTTATGTCCAAATATCGGGCACGCAGAGTCCTCTACAGCGAAAAATTCCCGAAGGTTTTCTCTTTTCGTATATATTTTTTTTGGTGCCTTCAGTACATGAGAGTCTTTCCAACCATACCGCCCAGAATATTTTCATGGTCACAGCCATGATCAAGGGATATTGGAGCTGGAGGACTTGAAAAGCCGGTTGCAGACGGGAAACAAACATTTCAGACTAGCACATTACTCAAGCGGTCATGTTTGGGTCTGCGAATTTCTAGTTTTGGTTCCATTAAGTAATATGATTGGTGTCAACTCTTGCGCTTACACTGATTATTCTCATTGTGCCGGCCCTTTCAACGACAGCAAACAATTTTCCTGGTGGTATTTGAGAATCGTCTGAGGGCTGATGGCTCCGGCTTTTCCGAGTGCTTGGGCAAGAGATTCAGAGTCCATGCCTTTTGGTGGATCCATCATCAAACCTCGAATGGCAGTCGAACTGGTAAGAAACTTGCCAGCCGCATTGTCATCCGCCAGCAGCCTCACCTCCGAACCAGCTGGGTCCGCGAGAGTACTCCGCCACACCGACCGAGTCACGCCGTCACGGCCAGTGGCACGGCTGACCAGAGACCACTTTCTCCAGCCCCCCTTCAGCGGCGTTGGCCGGCCATTGGCCCAGGCCTCCTCGTTCACCCGCGAGATCTCGGAGAAGATAACCGCCCTGCAGTCGAGGAGCGACGAGAGCTTGGGCGGCTTATCCAAGGTCAGGTGGTCAGCCCCCTTGAGACTCACAAACTCGATGGCGAACCCATCATCTGCGGCGAGTTTCTGCACGAGCCGCATGTACCCATCGAAAGGGTCGAGACTGGGGAACTTCCACACCTGCGTCTTGCATGCGAGCTCCTTCGCATCGGCCCTACTGGAGAGGTGATCCCTCAGCAGGCTCTCGCGTTGGCGCTGGCTGAACGTGACCTGGTTTTGGGAAGGCCCTGGTGGCTTTCTGTTGGCTTCTTTTTCACGGAGTCGGTCGTCACCGGTGGGGGCCACGACAGCGGCCACGATGTTGAGTCCGGGACCGGCGTTGGAGAAGCCGTCCTCGAGGATTTCGACATGCCCTCTGTGAGGCGGGTTGAATGCGCCGGGGTATATCATTATGTGGTTGGTCTGGTCTGTTTTGAGAACAAGTTTGATCCCACTGTCACTGTGCACTGAAGCAGCGGGTGATTCTTTCATGTCTTTCCAGGCCTGAACAAGATGTGGGTCGAGTTGCGTCTTCTTCCCGGCCCAGAGGAGACTCACTTCATCTTGAGAAATCTTCCAGGCCTGGACAAGATACCCATCGAGATTCATAGTTCTGGCACCCGTCATTGATGGCTGACTTGAAAGAGAGGTTGTTGGCAAGTAATTCGTCTTCCAGATATCGCACAAGAAAAGAGTCGAGGTTGATAGACGGTATTATCATTCAAAGGGGAACAGATATCTTTTCTCCTCCTTTATAAATGAATATAATGCCGGCACCCGGGTCACTTTGAATTATTCCTGGTTATAAACTGCGGCTTTGATTCCCAATAGATTATTGGAAGTTGACATCGCACTTCTGAAGCGGGTCAAATTATTGGTCGGCTTCGATTGTCGTCGGGTGTCTTTTTACACCAACAATGACTTGTAGTACCAAAGAGTGATTGAAGTCGGGCCACGTTTTCGGCCTGAGACAAGGCTGCGTATTGGAGCGCCACAAAGAACGACCGCCAACTTCACAAAGAAGTAGCACCTGTAGACCCCGATTGCTCTTCGAATGCCCTCGCAAAGACTTTTTTGGCGGCTTTTATGGGACACGTTTGAAACTTTTGCACTCGGAGGTTGCCAGAATGATAGCGCTCGTTCAGTGAATTGATGCAGGGAAAGCTCGCCGAAATGATGAGTGACATTTCTATAACACAGACAGCGCCGTTGTTTCTCGTAATGAGACAATTATAGAAGAAAATACACTTGTTGAAGTATATTTACTTGTCGGTACGATAACTGTGGCACGGACAGAGCCGCATCAAAACTGCGCCACACTATCAGGCTGCCACCATCTAGCTCACTGCACGACCTGCGCTAAGAATATGCATATGAGGGTAACCTAATTCATAAGTAGGCATCTCAGGCTCTCGACAGAATATAATTTATTGTACAAAAGCTTTGATTTTCATACGAGATGAGTGCATGGCCAAAGAGAGTCACAGCACCTACTCACCGTGCCCGAAAGTAAAACATCGCCAGTTGCCAAGCTTGCCCACTGACGCTTTGGATCTGCAAGACGACAATGGCGGGGAGGGGTGTCGAGAAGCAGGCGGGCTAAGTCTGATAATTTGGCAACCGGTGCAAACCGGGAGGATAAGGACTGCATATGCAAGCGAGCACGTGGGCTGTGCTGCGAAACATGAGTCTTGTCTGGAATCTTTTTTTTTTTTTTTAGAAAAAGGAGGGGGCCCATCACGAGCTCGTTACTGAAGATACAAGCAGAGGCGGGCCTTCTGAGGCTGACACACTGTTAGACTAGTCAAGTGAGCCTGCCATGATGAAATGTGACTCAAAATGGAGGGGAAAATAATATAATATCCGTCGAGTCTTCGTTTGAGTATATCTAGGTAAGGCCTTCACACCACGAGCAAACTAAGAAAAGGTATAGAAAGAAAACAATTAGTTTTGACCAAATAAAGTCGTCTGAGACCCTTGGCTTTGCCTGAAGTGCTCCATAAAAGTGCACACAACCGTCTTTCAAGTTATGGTATTACACGCACTCTATCTTGAGGGCTACAGATTCCAGTATGAGACGTCCCACATGAGATAGCACCCATCAGTCCCTCCGCGCCTGCGTCCCTATTTCCAAGGTGACTGCTAGCCCACGAATTCCGCATTGGCTCCGCCACGTTGCCTCATATAGAATTCGGAATGGGCACACTGGCAGGTGTCGCCGCATCAAAACCCCCCTTGGTCGTTATTTCCCCTGTCCCACGCCAACTCATCTCATCAAACGTCAAATCCCCCTTCTCAAACCTCCGCTGCAACCTAAGTACCAAGCACATCAGCCGGACAAACACCCCCAGGCCGTGAGGATGTGAAAAGCCTGCCCCAGGATATAATAAACGCATCGTCACACTTCCCAATCTCAACCATGCGGCTCCGCAAGCGGCCGATCTCAAGGAGACACAGCCTCATGCTCTCATAGTCGGGCCCACCGGTCGCACGTTTCATCAGCCGCGTATACAGACTGGCGCCGAGCGTCGTAGCCGGCGTACTTGTTATTTAATTTTTGCTAACGCGAATGGGCAGCCGTGGATGCGTTCCTGCTGTACCACGGCGGTTGGTTTCGGCTCGCCAGGCAGGGTGGTAGTCATCAATCATGGTCTGTCTGCCCTGCGGTGGACCGCGATGGGACGTTGTGTACAGTCCTAATGGCGATACTAGTCTTGGACCCGAACTAGACACTCAACATAGCCTTTACTCGCCTCAAACGGCTTCGGCATGGCAGCTACTAACTCAGGTAGCCGTCCTGCGCCCAGGCGGTAATCATAACTTCTTGAAAGCGTGCACCTGGGCAGGGTAGCGTGTGCCACATGCGTGCATGGGGCAAGTCCGAGTGCTGCCTAGTCGTCGACGCGTTGCCTCATGTTTTACACCTGGGCATACATGCCCGGGACAAAAACACGGTTGTCTTACATATCTCCCTTAACGAAAGAACTCCAGGGCTGCTGGTGTCGCCACCCCGTCGCTCCGCAGTCCCGCGACTACTCGCCAAGGTCTCGCACCGTGGTGATTAGGCATTGCGCTTTCAATGTTGTGGTCGAGGAGCCATGTACAACGGATTCTCCCTTCCCTGGAGAAGGCGCACGAATGGGTACTTGGAGAATATGCGAAGGCTACAGGTTCTTAGCAGGCGCTGGCTTCGAGAATGATGGGTCCGGAGTTACCATCGGCCCTAACGCGCCTGACTGGTCGTCCTTATCCGCCGGTGCTAAGTTAGAATTGGCCTTCGATAATGCCAGGTGACTTCCAAGGTCCTGGGATAAGCCGGTCGACTCAGAAAGTGCTTGGACGTCAAGGTCTATCTTAGAGGGTAATTGGTCGATAGCAGCGCAAATTCTCTTGAAATGAGCTGGCATCCAAGTGTTGTAAACATTCATCGTAAAGCGGTTGCAGGTCCACTTATCTCTTCCGTCAAGTGCCGTGAAGGAAAATTTATGAATCGGGTGGCGGTAGTACTTTGTATCCTTTCCGTTAATTACCGGATAATATCCGTAAATCCTCACACTGCTATAGCCGTGCGAGACGGAAAAGGAAAGAATCTGTCGGTGGAGCTCGTTTTCCCGCCTTACAAGACGGAAAAGCTCGACGATACCTCGTGCTGCGAGAAACATACTGTGGGCGTTATGGCGGTCCGGAACGTCCAACCCTACAGCGCTACCACACTCGCAGGCGAGGAAAGGGAAGTACATGTAGTACGTAGCCATGAAAAAGGATAGGTCGCCGGCGATGAAGTCGCCAACGAACGGCGACAGCTTAGTGAGCTGGTCGTCGGTGAATGCCTCTCGCCGGAACCCGACGGAGTAGTCTGGCTGTGGACGAGTTCCAGTCAGGGGGACCGAATTACTCCATCCTTCATTGACACTCTCCGTTAAGATCCTGAGCTCCTTATTGTAGAGTGATAAGGTTTCTGCTGAAGGAACGAGGAGCCTGGAAATGTCTTGGATAATCCTAGCTTCGTTCTTGTTGTGGAAGTTGCTGTAAGCTCTCTCGAACACATCGCTGTCGAAGATAGTTCCCTGCGGGAGGTCATGATCGCCCTCCAACATATCCCGGTAAAGGCGTTTGTTCTCTTCTCCAACCCCTTCCTTCGATGTCGTCATAAATGCTCCTTTCGTCGCCAGCAGGGTCACATGGCGTACGGTCCCTTCATACAGTGGTAAACGCTCAGAGACCCAGCGTTTGCAAAA
>MAVT02000467.1:0-30186 GCA_001702395.2 Diaporthe helianthi
GGGGGGGGGGGGGGGGGGGGGGGGGGCAGTCGGCGGGGCAGTCGGCGGGGGCCGGGGTTCAAGTTGGAAGAGACGACATCTGGATGGCTTGTGGACCTGCTTTTATAATTGGACCTTGTTTTGAACCTGTCCTTACCGAATGATTTCTCTCGTGGGCCGTCGGAAACCTGAGGAAGAGCTAAGGAGCGAGAGAGACGTGTCTCCAGGTTGGGCTTGTCATTCTCCCACCTGCCATTGCTAGATATCCCCATATCAAAAAGGTGTGCATATGAATACCTAGGTAGCCACGCCCCCCTCATGCAAGTCGGCCCTGACTGAATTCGATCACGTGTGCTATTCGTAAAGCCCAATTCCTGTTCTTCCTGCTCAAGTGTACTTCTTACTGTCCTGGCGCAGCTCGAGGGCCGTCTACGCTGGCCAGTTGGCTACCTACCCTGGTAGTCACGTTTGAATGTATATGACTACCGCATGAAATATATTGATCCACTGTATGTGTCAAAAAGTCCAGTTGGTGTATCAAGAAAGTCTTAGGACATGGAAGGATCACGATGACTCTGAGCTGTTTATTACTTTATAAATCAACGACGTCTACTCGAATCTAGTCCATCTTCCCAAGGGTTGCTTAGGCCAGACTCAATCACGGCAAGTCGGGCTACCATTATGAGGACGGAGACACCACTTGAGCATAAGATGGTAACCTGTAGACACGACAATGTCTACGTCAGGTTTAGAACCATGGCCTAAAGACAGCACCGCTGTGCTCAAGTGTCCCAGGCTATGAGCGTTTACCACTGTATGAATATGAAGGGACCTCACGCCTTCTGGTTCCCAATGTATACGGATTAAGAACGACACCACCTAAAGTATCATAGATAGCGATATATGAGCACGAAATGCCCTGCCTGTCCAAAAATTTCTGCCGATGCTGCCCATCCTGGTATCTTGGTACTCAAGTATCTTGGTAGATGTCCAGAGCATCTTTGTGCATACCTACTTAGGTATGTGTGGTTACATTAATTAATCGCTGCTTGACCCAACGCCACCCCAAAGAGACAATCCGACCCAATCCAACCTCAAAACAGCTCATAAATCATAGTCAACATTGAAGTCATCAACCAAAAGTTTGGTTCCGTCCGGCGCAAGCAAGAAAGGTGTCTCAGCCAACGACCCTGTAAGCGTCATGTCCGCTCAGCCTGCCCACCTCCCATGCGCCAAGGTGCCTGTCGCCCTTCCAGGCGTGCAGCTTGACGACGACGTCGCCGACGGTGGCCTCCCGGCCCTTTGGGACTGAATACTTGGGCATGTCGTGCTTGGGCAGGCTGACGGTGCACAGGCCGGATTCGGAGGAGTGGACGTCGCAGGCAGCGAAGCGCTCGACGAAGATCTCCTGGTCACATTCTGGCCTCTCGAAGGAGAGCTGTAGCCCTGATGCGGGGAACTTGGGGGACATGTGTTGTTAGCCAGGTGCATCAACAACATTGAACAGGTTACAGGCCCTCGAGCTGGATGTTGCACATGTGGTCAATGGGCACTCACGATGGGGTCACGGCTCTCGACGCCTCTCCGGAAGGAAACTGAGAGGAAGGGAGAGAACTTGTTGGGAGCCATAAGAGACTCGGGATATATGGAGTATCTGGGCATGTTGACCGAGGCCGGAAGAGCACAATTGTGATTTGGAAAGTGAGTGGATGGATGCTTGGCAGTGCTGATCTCAAGTGCCCAACTTTAGAAGGGTGCCTTTCATCTGGCTTATGTACTTGAAGTAGTTATAATTAGTTGGTGGTGCTCACATATTTAAGTAGAGAAATAAACAACATTTGAACGCCAGGAAAGATGCCAAGGACTTGAGGGACAGCACTTGAGCAAGGTATGCCAATAGAAAGCAGGCGCATGAAGCAGGACTTTTGGAATGCCTCTCAATAATCTTTGATAGAAAGTCCAATTTCGGAGGGGGGTGGGTGAATGTTTGTGTGTTGATTGGTGGAGTGGGTGGTTCGCAAACAATGGGGTTCCTGGCCGAGGAAGAGGGAGGCGTTGCCGAGCAATGCAGCCATGCTGTTTTGGCGCACGTCGACGACGACGGGCCGAAGGAGCTAATCAAATCAAATGTTTATTATGCATGACATGGCACGAGAGAAATCTAGAACTAACATGTTTTGAACAGTGAATAGAGCTGATATCATACTCTGATAATCTGTAGAGGCTGACCCTGACAACATTGAAAGTCCAAACCCGCCTTGGAATGTTTGGCCCACAGCAGCCCCACCCCCACTTGAGCACCCAAGCACTCACCCACTTGCACAAACATCAACATCAACAGCAACACCAACACCAACACAACCACGATGACCATGGCAGACATCAGCATCCATCCAATCCTACAACACTGTTCAAGGCCAATAGCACCAGTGTCCTCAAGCCTAGCACAAATGTCCCCCCTCCTCAGGTGCCTGCAGTGCAATACTTAACTAGGGCAGGCAGAAGAAAGAGCCTTGTTACGTCTGGAGCCTACCCAGATTGAATCTGCATCCTGATCCTGCTAGATTTATTTTGGACACTACCAACGCTGCCAGAAGCAGTCATGCTCTCTTCCCAGCACGCAGGGGTACTCGGGGGGGGGGGGGGATGGATCCTTGGATCCTTGGATCCTCCAGATGTCTTCCTGGTCCAACTCCGAATCCTGAAGTCCGTTGCAACTCCGGCTCCAGAGCTGATCAACAGGCAGCTAACCACGAGCTCCGAAGCCCTGGGCATGCTATGCTTGTCACACATTCATCATGGCCATTCCAGCCGTTCTGGGGACGCACGGGACGGTCGTCGCGGGAACAGATGGTTCCAACACCTGTGCAACTTCCGGCGGGTCTGCTCCGCGAACCTCTAAGTTGGAAATCGAGTTCGTCCACGTGCGGCTTACTGTCTGCGTGAGAGAGCATTCCGATTCCTGAGGTCCCCCCAACGAGGCAGGATGAAGTCCCCAGGGGGATGACCACTCGTGGCACTCGTGGGATTTTCGCTCTAGCTCCTTATCAATCAATACGACCCGCATGTATGGTCTTAAGAACCAGAATTGTTCGCGTTGGCTCGGCTTTCCCCCAGTGCCTTTTTATTTTATTTTTTATTTTTTTTTATTTATAAATCGGACAACTGGCTCATTGCCAGCGTATTCAATATTTCTCTGTTCACTTCCTTTTCACCCATTCCAGCGCGGATAACTCGGTCTACAGGTCGTATGGCCGGAATGACGACCGCACCCCCGGCCGAGGACGAGGTCCTGCTTACCTCTGAGGAGACGCAGCTACTGTCCCGTGAAGCCACTACGACAATCAGAGACGATGCATGTGACGACCCGCGGGCCAGATTTAAGTGGCGTGTCCTGGTTGGGGCATTCGCCGTCCTCTTCCTGATAGAGTTGGCGTACGGCATTTCCGCGCCGGCGTGGAATGCCCTCCTGGAGAAGGGCCTATGCACCGAGACCTACCCGGAAATCGCCGGGTTCCTTTCTGCCGGCGACGAGAACCCGCACTGCAAGGACCGGGCCGTCCAAGGGAAACTGGCCATGTACCGTGGTTGGGCTTACACCCTCGGCTGCCTCCCAACTCTCCTGCTTGCCCTCCCCTACGGCTCGCTCTCGGACCGCTGGGGCCGGAAACCGATCGCGATGCTGTCGATCTCTGGAATTACACTAGGCATGGTTTGGTATGAGGTTGTCTTCTACTTCCCACTGCCGATGTGGACCTTTACTCTCAGTTTCGTCTTCAACCTCATCGGAGGCGGCTCCGCCGTCGGTATGTTTAGCATTGACACAAATTGCCTTTTCTGTATTCTTTTTTTAATCAGATGCAATCTAAAATCAAAACTTCAGGGATGAGCATGATATATACCATGTTGGCAGACGTACTTGACGTGGAAGAGATGTATGTGGGTCACAAAGTTGAGAACAGCGCTGCCATCGACTTGACACGATGCTGACTGCACATGTGCGCACACTGCAGGACCCCGGTCCTCTTCAGGTTTCACTCGGTCTTCCTCGTTGCGGAGCTGGTCGCCAATCCCCTGGGCGGCTTCCTGGTAGGCAAGGACCCGTGGCTCGCTCTGATTGTTGGGAATGTCTTCATGATACTAGTCATGATGGGGTCAGTGTTGATATTTCCAGAGACACTTGCGGTGCGTCTGTGGCGTGACAAGAGGTCCGGGAAGGTGCCTAGCCCCCAGCTCACGCCGTTGGACGGCGGTGATGGTGAGCAGCTCAAGAAATCCAGCATGCAAGCCGCACTCGGTGATGCCCGGGCGCAGCTGATGGACGTATGGGAGTTTGTCATTGGGAACAGGCGCCTGGTGGTGCTAATGCTGCCGCTCATATTCGTGACACTGGGGAAGTACATACAAGAGATGCTGTTGCAGTACGCCACGAAGCGCTTTGGCTGGTCATGGAGCAAGGTATATCGTCTCTCCTAAGTACACACTCCTCCCTTCGCTACCTACCTACCTACCTACCTACCTACCTACCTAGGTATGAGCATCGAGACGAGACACTCTGCATCTCCTGAACTCGTTCACTTACAAGGCACGCCAAAATAGGCATCATACTTCCTCACCATCAAGTCGGCCAGCTTCATCGTCATGCTCACCCTCATCCTGCCCGCCTTTTCGTCATTCTGCCTCGGGACACTTGGGATGTCACCGCTTTCAAAGGACATGTGGCTCTCCCGCTGGTCGGCCGTCGTGCTCGTCCTGGCTGACCTCGCCATCGCCTTCTCCTCCAGCCCCGCCCTCTTCGGCGCCGGCTTAGTGCTCCTGTCCGGAGGGAGCGGGCTCGTGCCGCTGCTGCGTTCGCTCCTGAACGCACAGGTTGAGCCGCATCACGTCGGTATGCTCAACACCCTTCTGGGCTTCCTCGACACACTTGGTGTAACGATCGGGGCGCCGATATTCAGCCAGTCGCTCCGCAAAGGCATCGAGCTCGGCGGGCCCTGGGTCGGGCTGCCATTCTTGGCCGGCGCCGTCATCTCGTGCTTTGCGGCCGGGATTTTGTGGCTCTATCGCATCCCACCACAGGTGGAGGGGAGTGTTCCAAGGTTATTCGAGAGGATTACTTGAGCACACGTGATGAATAATGTTAGTTCATCTGAGGGTGTTTGAGGCGCCAGCTGGCCCCCCCCCCCGGCTGTTGGGGGAGGAGGGGTGCGTGCGCTCCCTCTTCTCGTCTTCTCTTCTTGCATGTGTGGGGCAAAGGACGACTTTAGGAGACTTGCTTAGCCGTTTACAGCCAGTCCTTTTCTTTTCCTTTTTTGATCAGAGATCACCCCACTGTGTGAACGAACAGGCCCCCTACTGCTCTACTAGTATACGAGTAGGTGGACGGATTAATATCGAGAGCCATGGAGAGATTGTTACTACATACCGGAGCATTGTATCCAGTCTCCTGAAGTCTCAGACAGTGGCTGGCGGATCATGCGCCTTTGTTTTGGGAGACATTACATTGAATCAGGGTATAGCCTGCTCAACTTAGGCTGTCACGCTCTCTAATGTCAAAAAGTGCTTGGTTTAGTTGGGCGGCTACAGATTGCTAGGCGGGTTGATTAGGGTCAACACTAGAGAGGGTGGCAGCTACTCAAGTACCTAGGTACCCTGCTAGCACAGTGGGTCATGCCTGCCTACCTAGGTAGGACAAGGGGATGAACCCGAGGGGATGGTGCTCGATTTTAGTCAGGGGAGGTCGGGGTTTGGAGGTTGGAACACGGAACAGGGAACACGGAACGGAACAGAACAAGAGATCGATACACGTGTAGTATCGACATTCTGCAGTGTAACTCGACACGCACTGCGCATCCACCTGACTTCCGAGCCGGAGATTTATTGACGAAAGAAAACATATGAACCGTCAAGGGGCCGTTTTAGTTGTGGTGCTAACTCTGCTAAGTACTTGTCGAGAGGACCCTTTATCTTATTTTTGTTTTATCCTTACCGTGTGTGTGGTATTCACTCTTACCATGTCGACTTCGTATGGGAAATTAGGAAATTGCCCTCGGCCTGGCTGGCCTGTCTGACCTGTCGTGGGACTGATAGCTTCCTTAGCCGGGCGACTATGCTACCCTAGATCTGCGCTCAGGCGGCCTTGTACGAGCTTGTTCCTGGCCATCTCCTGGCCCTGCTCCTACCCCTGCCCCTGCCCTTGCCACTGCCGTTTCCCCTAGTCCCCTGCCCACTTTCTGAACCCCAGATGGAATTCATCATTCATCAACAAAATGCTGCAGACTGCAGAGCACTAGACACCTTTCTACATACCCCAATGTCAAGCCTCTCCTGTCCTATTCTTCCCCTTCTTTTCCTTCTCCTTCTTTTTCTTCTCCTTCTTTCCCTTTCTGAAATGGTTTTTTTTTTAAAAAAAATAAAAAAAATCTTTCTACTTGTCATTCTCTCTGATCAGTGGTCTTCGTGCGTGTGCTACAGCAATATCAGTCCCGCGGTCTGCCATTACACAGTACCTACATTGAAACATCGAGTCGTCCCATATCGAAACGCTCCCTCTCCATCGAGCCCACGCGGGTTTCGGGCCCAGCCCTAAACAGGTCTCATATACTCCGTAGTAATCTTAAGACATGCAGCCGCTGCAGCCGCTGCAGCCGGGCTCTGTCATTCGGCCGCCGCTATGGCCCTGACAGCTCTGATCAAGGCTTGGGGTTGGGGGTCCCTCAAAACGTGCACACAATATACTGCAGGTCGCATGTCGGGTAGCTGGCAGGTGGCAGTCCTAGTCTGGCCTGCGCTTTCCCATTCTCGCCCCCCTGCCATTTATTTGTTCGGCGACGGCTGTCCCAAATGGGAAGGCTGCAGCACCCACCCTGACCATAGGTACTTAGATACATGTTCCTGTAGTCGAGTATCCCAAGACCGAACGTACATTCAATGTTGTATGTTGTTGCACTGCTCACCCTCGGTGCTAATAAGTGCTTGACATTCGTCTAGTGAACATCTACCATCTTGCTGCCGTCGGTCGTTTCCAGATGTCTCTTGTCTGCTGTGACACCATCCAGCCCACCGGCCCCATACTCACCGCCCCACCGCGCCAGTCCTAGCCCAGGTGCCGTCATCCTGTCCTTATATTGTGGTGATATTGCCCTCTCCTTCTCCTGAGCCGACACCTGCTTCTTCCTTCCCCTTCGTCACCTTGCAAGTGCGGGACAAGAGAGGGGCGCCCGTGCATGTGTGTTTCTTATCGGCGCGCATCTCAAAACGAAACCAGCCCGCCGCGGATCTCTCCTTTTCGGCGAGGGAAGCGAGAAGCCCCTGACTGACATAGGCTGCCGCCCCGCCCCCCACCCCGTACGGTTGCATGCCCCGATGCGCTGCGTCCCACCCCTCGCCGCCCCACGCGAATTACTGTGATCACAAACCTGTGGGCCTGCGCATACATCCGCCCTCTTTTGACCAACTCGCTCCCTCAGACCCCTCCAGATGGGATCACCTCTTCTTCCCGTGCCCCCAAAAAGTCTCTGACAGCTCCCGAGAGATTCGGATCGTCGCCGCGCCCGCCCATCTCCTTCCCCCCTCAGAAATTGGCCCTCTCCGCTGTCCGGCACCGCGCAGCAAGACGACCAAACCAGCACCAGCACCAGACGACTGCCTGTTGCCTGTTGCCTGTTATTTTCTCCAACCACAACGCCCACCCACGAGGCTTGCTTTTCATGTGGAGCCGCCGTCGACGGCATATCCAGGCAAAAATGGGCTGCTAGCACAACCGCTGCCTTTCCAACCATCTTGCTCTGTTTTTGCCTGACTTCAGGACATCTACCCACCACCTGTCACTCTCTCCTTCATTCCTCGTCATTCCTTGGGGTCAGCCCCCCCCGGCCAGGAAAAGCTAGCTACCTCGTTCTTTTCACTCTTGTTTCTGCTGTTTGGGAGTCTCTGTATATCATAGTCAGTCCTTCGGCCGGACTCACCAGCCAACACTGCGTTCCTTGTCTTTCTTTGTATTGCTACTACAACTAGTATTGCTATTCCTGGTAAGTCTTTTCTTCCCCCTTCCCCTGCGTTGCCCGCCGCCTTGACAGCTGTATGCATGCTCTCGACCTCCCTCTGACACGTATGACCGCAGCTCCCCACCAATAATAGTGTATTCGTAATTTTTAAATATGGTTTCCTTCTTCGGGCTCAAATTTGGAGGCGACAAGAAGAGGTGAGGTGCCCCTAGCCGTGGCGCTTTACAGGCCGTCCGTCCGTCCTTGTTTGCCCGGCTCCTGCGACTGACACGACGCCACAGGAAAGAGATAGAGGCCTTGCAGCCTCTCCCTCCGCCACCACAATGGAAGAATGATCGGACCGAGGTGCTCCTCCAATGCTCTGGCATGTTGAGCCCAAGTTCTAGCAGGCCCGGCACCGCGTACAGTTCGCGTAGCAGCGCGCGAAGGCCCTTCGCCGCGGGTGAGAACCGCAATTCTGCGGCGAACAGCATCTGGGATCACCACGACACAGAATTTAGAGGCGTGGGCGCCGGCCGGATCGGGAGCTCTGCTAGTATCAGCGCCGGCTCTGGCCCCTTCACACCTGGTCACGGCCTGAAGTCTTTCGGCTCCGAGACGAATCTGCAGTGGAGCCTAGGTGCGAGAAACGGGTCCTCGACCAGCCTCGCCGTGCCGAGGTTGCCCTTCGGCGGTGGTGGCGGTGCTGTTGGTCCCAGGCCTGGGAGCGCACAATCGATGCATAACGGCCGCGAGAGGCCGCGGGTAAGCCTTCTGGACACCAGCCTCGTCAGCGACCTGACGCCCGGGGATGCCGGCCTGCAGAGGAGCCCACTTGGCCAGCTGGAGTTCATGTCGCCCGTGCGGAGTGACAGTGAGTCGCTCCTGGGCGAAGACCCCGAGAAGTTCGCGCAGGGCATTAGCGACAGGGTCACGCACGAAGACAAGACGGCACGGATGAAGAATGAGCTCGAGCAAAGGAGGAGGATCCAGGCAGAGCTGGAATCAACGGTAAGGAGGAACTCGGAAGCCTCAAGGCCCAAGACAGCTGGCGGATATCCGTCGCCACCCGCCTCTGTCACGAGTGACTATGTCGTCCCGTCTGTGTTGGTATCCGGGCAGAGATCAGGCTCTTTCGCGGGAGCAGCTTCCAGGGAGGCGAGGCCGGCGAGCAGCGGTCGGGATAACCTGAGCAGCCACCTCACGCCGGCCCCAGGACCGCGCAGGCAGGATTCGGCAACCGGCAGCATGAGGCCTGTCAGCAGGGGGGGGCAGCCTAGTGTAGAGGGGCCGCAGCCCTCCTCGAGATCGCCACTCTCAAGCGTGGCACCAGCCATGGAAGGCAGATCAGCGATCAGGGGCCGGAGACAGACCGCCGACAACCTTTCGCCAGCGTCTTCAGGGTCAAGGGCGCAGCCTTCACGCGAGCCGGTGCGGGGCGCCACAGTCCCTGCAGTAATGCCCCAGCGCTCGCCGCTGTTCCAGCAGTCGAACCCCTTTGATACCCACAAGGCGGACGGCCCGCGTGAGGACGAGGACGGGGACGAGCAGCCACAGATTGATTACCGAGCCGCCAACGCGCCCTATGGCATACCGTCCCCACCACTGTCCAATCGGCAGCGCACGAGCGAGGAAGCCGAGAGTCGTCCCGTGATTAGGAGCGTGATGGCCAAGCGTGATACCCTGGTCGTCGGCGGCCCTCCCCGCCAGAGTCTGGGCCTGCAAATTGACGAGTTCGAAAAGACTCTGCAGCAGGCACAGACCATGACAGCCCTCGAGAAGGGACCGAGTACCAGGACTGTCTCCCGCAGTCGTGGTGACAGCGACGGCGGCAGCAGCAACTACTCCGACATCTCAGAGTCACCAATGACCATTGAGCCACCCCTCATCTCACCAAAGCCGTTCCCGCTCACACCGAGACCAACGACTCCCAGCGCGAGGTCGACCTCGTATTCTAGAGACATCCTCCGACCGATCGGGCCGGCTTTGGGGCCAAGGTTGGGGATCCAACCAGGTAATGTCGGCTCAATCACGCCGACGTCTATGCAGCAGGGTGACCAGACACGAGAAGAGATGAAGGGCTCACCCGCAGGCAGACGCCGTCCAACGGGCGCCATGCCGGTGAAACGACCCACGGTGGATGAATACGGCAACGTGAGGGTCAACGCGGTTGCTTCGATGGCGAACCGCATGATCCGAAGGCCCAGTCCGGACGAGTACGGTGTCCAAATCAAGCGGACAGACAGCCCATTCCGGACAGAGAGCCCGATACTCAAGGAGGTCCGGAACATGTCTGGCACAGACACATCGTCAGACGGGCTCAGTAGCCACAACACATCGCGCTCAAACAGTCCCCTTCCCAACCACAGCCACAGCGTCTTCTCGCCGCCGCCACTAGCGAAGCGCCCATTCCCCGCCCCAGGGTCCGGCCACGGTCCGGCCCCGACCGCCCCTCCGACGACGCCCCTGCCGATCCCCGAGAAAAGTGCCCGTCGCAGGAAGGCCCGGGATACGCCGGGTCATCACCCCCAGGAGAAGACGACAGCAACGCAGAGCCCTGCATCGACGCCCCTGTCAAGATCCCCGGGCCTTGCCTCGTCGGCCAGCATCATACCTGACCTGGCTAGCAACCCCAACTGGCCCCTACCGGCGCCCGACGCCTCCGCGTCGATGTCAGTGACAGCCGACGGCGGTTTCGGGGCCCGTCGCTCTCTGCTGCGTGACAAAAGGTCCGCGCCTGCGCCGCTCAATATCGCAGCCACGAGATTCGCGGAAGACACGGGGGGGCCGTGGACACTGGGCGACGCCGGCTCGGAAAGCCGGCCCGAGGCGGCAGGCGTGGAACGCAAAGGCTCGCTGATCAGGGTCGACACGGAATTCGAGTGGAAGGAGGAATATTCGACCAGCAGCCTCGACAGACAACAACAGCAACAGCCGACGCCGGCAGACAAGGTCCCTTCGAAGCTGGCGGCGGGAGACGGCGAAAGCAAGGCCGAGGCCATCGGCATGGCGCGGGGCCTGTCCCTCAGATACGACCAGGAGCGGGAGCAGCAGAAGCGGGGCAGGGCCAAGGAGCGGATGAAGCTGACGCGGGCGTGGACTATCGACGAAACGGGCGCGTCGCCAACGTCGCCCAACGCCGCCCTGGCCCCAGGGCAGCCGTTGGACCGAACGGTGAGGACCTTTGAATCACAGCGTTAGCGGCCCCGGCCCGATGGGGGCCGCGGACGAAGCTGGGGCGAGGTTTATGTAGAGGGAATGTGCTGTTCGATGCATGGCCCGGCGTTGAGTGTTTTTTACTTGCAGGTCTACATTGCGTGGGTGGACCAAGGTCCTGCAATTGATTCGTCATTCCTGGGTAGATACCCTTCACAGCAAGTCATGTATGTTTCGATATGTTTATGGTTGCAGGCTCTCAAGGTGGATTTGTGGCACCTTGTTTGTGTGTTATATTAATCCCTCCTTTGTGGTGGGCCAGGATAAGACTAGTTGACGACGGTATGGCGTGGCTGGTTGAAAGGGAGACAGTGATGACCTTGGTCATGTATACCTTCCATTTTGGCAAAACACTAGTTGTTTTCCATTTGTTTAGGTGTGATTATAATTCAACGTAATGGAGTCCAAGGCGAAACATGTGAGACGAGACAGATTTGACCTTTGAGTAAGACGGTGGTGTAGATAAATCGAACACAACTTTGGAGGAATTGAGAGGAAAGCGTTGTAGTTAATTAATAATACCAGTATAACGTTATATGCTATATAACAATAGTAGATAGTAACTATACTATCATAGTTAAGTTCGGCATGATTTAATTCAACAAGGTAATTAATATCCTAAACCTAGGTAGTTAACCTTGGAATGTTGTATCCATGGATGTGGCCGTATTAAGTACTTAGCATTCATAATGAACTTTAGGATGAGCAAGCATGTGTTCAAGTGGCCCATTCGTTTAGATTCTGTGATAACTGCAATAGTCATTTGGGGAGGTCGTTGCTTATTATTAGGCTGAGCTCACACGGCATGAACCGCGCAGGCTCGGACTCTTGCCGGCCCAACGGTCGGTGGCCAGAACGGAGCTGCCAAGGACGAGCATGGCGGAAATCCGGGGCTGGCCTGTGGCGACGTGGGGCCGTGGGCCCTGAAACAAGTTTCACTGGCAGCTCAATGGACGGCAGTGGACGGCAGTGACACTGACAACACACAGGTATTTGCAGCACAGCCTCATTCCTGGCGAACAGAGCAGACAGAGTTGGATGGCGACAATGGCTGTGCTGGCGACCTCGCCATGGCCATGGCCTCATGAGCAAGGGCCCCTGCGCGCTGTGCATGGCCAGGTGCATGCCATGAGACGAGAGAAAGGCTTTGGTGCCCGGGTATAAATAAAGAGGGTTCAGTCGCCGCCCCCCCGTGCTCAGATGAGGGCCACGGTTGGAGGCAGGCCATCATCACCATTATTACCATCATCACCATCCACACCGTTATCATCACCGTTATATCACCACCGTTATATCACCACCGTTATATCATCACCCTTACCGTTACAACACCCCACTCTTAGAAAGCATCTCTAGACCATTTGAAACCATCATCATGTCTGCTCAGGATTACTACCGTGACGCAGACCGCCCTCACGAGCGCCACCACGATGCCCCTCCACCCAGGGACGAGTCACGAGGCGGATCCGACTACTACAGCCATGACGGCGGCAGGTCCCGCAGCAAGTCGCGTGACCGCAGGGACAGCGGCGGCGACAATGACCGCGACATTGCCGGAGCCCTGGTCGGCGGGGCGGCCGGGGCGTTTGGCGGCCATGCGCTCGGGGCCAAGGCGGGCCACGGCATCATCGGCACCGTGCTCGGCGGCGTGGCTGGTGCGTTTGCGGGCCACGAGGTGGAGGAGAAGGTGGACGACTGGAGGGACGAGCGCAAGGACAAGAAGGAGGACGAGGAGCGCCGGCGCCGCGAGGACGAGGAGCGCCGTCGTGACGAGGAGGACCACCACCACCAGCAACACCACGACGCACCTCGCATTGGTGGCGGCGGCGGTGGCGGCGGCGGCCCTGACACGGTGGTGGTCCAGCAGGGAGACACCCTTCGTGGCATTGCTGCGAGGTTCGACGGCGTCTCGTTTGAGGATATCGCGAGGCACAACAACATTGCCAACCCGGACTTGATCTACCCCGGTCAGACCCTCGCCATCCCCCGCCGTGGTGGATGGTAAACGAACAACTGTCTGTCTAAGACAAGACAGAAAGAGAGAAAAGGACAAAAGAAGGGGGGGGGGGGGAAAGAGGGATACAAAATTCCATTAGCAATTCCCAAACATAATGCTTTGCTATCTACTCACTCTGTGATTTATTAGCGTCTTGAGGCTGAAAACTAGCCGTGCAGATGTCTGTTCTCTCCGTAGAGCACGCAGATCGGGGTTGAGGTTCCAGCCAGCCAGCCAGCCAGCCAGCCCACATCGTCCTGTCCCGCTAATGCAGCCGGATGCACCGCCGACTCTTGGTAGTGGGTGAGCCCGACCCGATAATCATCATCCGACCCCACCAACATTGGAACTGTGGACGGGGGGATCCACGGTCGGTGGGGAGGAGGGAGGAAAAGGAAAAGCAACCCAAAAAAAAAACCAAAAAAAAACCCTTCATTGACCCAGACTGGCGGGACAGGACTAATTTACTAGTCACCTCTCCTTCAGTCGTCGACCACTCCAGCACTTGGGCCTTCGGTCGGAACCCAAAAGAGTCGTCATTCGCCGTGTCTTGTTTGCCCAATTTGCCTTTTGACCTTTTTGCTTCTGCTTCTTCTTTTCTTTTACACTCACCCGTTGCTCTCAATCAACTCAGGTCGCCCACATGAGCCGGCTCTTCAACCTGGCCCATCTCTCTCACCACCTGGGACCTTATTAGTAGATCATAGCAGGCGACTTGAAGTCTTTGCGCACTGCTCAGGGGACGATAGAAAGACTAGCTCCTTCAAGATGGCATCTACCTCTGAGGCAACCTCAAACAAGGCCCTGTACGACGGCGTCGATGGCTCGCCAGTGCAGACACACATCTACAGCGAGGCCGAGGCCGAGGCCCGTGACGACACCGCCGCCGCCGCCGCCGCCACCACCACCACCACCACCAGCGAGGACCAGGCCGTCGCCGAGGGCCTGCAGCAGATCCAGGCCAGGAAGGTCCGCTGGTACTCGTACTTCACCACCTGGGACTTCTGGGTCCTCATCCTGCTGGGCCAGCTCCTGGCCCTGTGCAACACGGCCACCAGCACCTTCACCAGCTTCCTGGTCGAGTGGGGCACCTCCATCCCGGCCTTCCAGACCTTCTTCAACTATGTCCTGCTGAGCGTCGTCTACGTCCCTTACATGTTCTACCGCTACGGCTGGCGCAAGGTCGCCCGCGTCGCCCTCTCGGACGGCTGGAAGTACTTGATCCTGGCCTTTCTCGACGTCGAGGGCAACTACTTCACCGTCCTGGCCTACCGCTACACCAATATCCTGTCCGCCCAGCTCATCAACTTCTGGTCCATCGTCTGCGTCGTCGTCGTCTCCTTCACCCTGCTCAAGGTCCGCTACAAGCTCTTCCAGATCCTCGGCATCCTCATCGCCTGCGGCGGCATGGGCATGCTGCTGGGCAGTGATGCCATGACTGGCTCCAACAACTACTCCACCCCCGACATGCTCAAGGGCGACCTCTTCTGCCTGGCCGGCGCCACCTTCTACGGCCTCAGCAACGTCTTTGAGGAGTGGTGCGTCTCGCGCCGCCCCGTCTACGAGGTCCTGAGCTTCATGGGCGTCCTGGGCATGTGCGTCGGCGGCGCCACCGCCGCCATCTTTGACAGGCAGACCTTCCAGGACGCCACCTGGAACGGCCCCGTCGTCGGCTACGTCGTCGGCTACACCCTGTGCCTCTTTATCTTTTACTCGCTCGCCCCGCTCATGTTCCGCATGGGCTCCGCCGCCTTCTTCGACATCAGCCTGCTGACCGGCAACTTTTGGGGCGTCATCATCGGCATACACGTCTTCGGCTACGCCGTCCACTACCTGTACCCCGTCGCATTCGTGCTCATCATCCTCGGCCTCGTCGTCTACTTCCTCGCCGGGAGCATGCTGGGCGACTCCAAGAAGCCCTGGCTGGGCGACAACCAGGAGGACGGCGTTGCTGGTATCGGTACCGCCAAGCTTAAGGCGCTCAATGAGGCGAGGAGGCAGGGCCTCGTTCCTGATCAACCAGTCTAGATCCTCGAGAGACATAACTGGCGGGGGTGGGGAGTGGGGGGTTTGGGTTTGGGTTTGGGTTTGGGTTTGTCGCAGGGCTTCGTTCCCAGTACCGGTATAGTACACTTGGAGCACACTGTCAACCGAATACAATGTTAATACATGAGGCGTATCATAATTCTTGATCATACATATATAATGGCAGACACATCCCTCGCTTAAACAATCGCCCTCCTTGGACACGTCCTAAACCAGCCATTGATTGGCCCCCAAGTCGCAGGCCCCAGCCTCGTCTGGGAGAGCCTCCTCTAGGACAGCCTCGTACCTACAAACAGCCTCCTGAGAAAGACATCCCCCGCTAGATGCCTGCAGGCTACCGGTAGCACTTGAGAGTGACCTTGGCCGGCCACCAGGGTGGTCATAAATCGGCCAGTCACCACTTTTGTGCACTCCATGTCATTGTTCTGAAAGTGGCCCCAAAGATGGTGTCAGATCAATGGCTTTGCAACCTTGGAACGTTCTCGTAGCTGCTCGGGAGCATGATGCAGCTCTACGTGCTACCAAGTACCCAGGCACAGGGTAGGTACATTATAGATAGATAGTAGGTACAGCACGGCAGAACCTTGTTGTGCAATCCGTTTTAATATATCTTCTACTTAAGTAGGCAGGTAGGCAAGTGGTTTTATGAGCCCTGTTTTAGCTCCTTCTTTAAGCGAGAGTATAGCTAGCTACCTACCCATCTCCCCGACCCCAGTTCGATAGCAAATTAGATAAAGAACAGCAGATGACAGGGAAACATTCCTGCTTGGATTCTGTTGAACTCTATATTCTACGTACCCAGAGTAGCGAGCTGGAAAAGGGGGGGGGGGAGGCGCGGGTGAGGGGGATTCGTGTGTGCCAGAATCCAGGTTCGCACAAGGGCCAAATCGGTCTCAAGGAGGACATCTGGACGGGTGTATCTTCCCATGTAAGAAACGTCGCCTGAGAATGACTGCCACAAGATCCGGGATGTTGTGTCCGCCCAGCTAGGATATTTAACATGCCATATGTCGGAAGAAGCTCGTGGAGGGTGTCAACTGGTGACTTCAGGACTTCAGTAGATCCACCGCCATCGATGGGTTGGGGTCTACTTAGCCTGCAGATGTCCCTTTCCACGGCAGAAGCAGTATCACTCTTCACCCGCGTTTTCCAAGTCTCCATATCTCATTGGCTGTCGACAAATTACGGCTCGAGGTCGGGGTAGACCAAAGCCTAGTGGATATGTCCAGAGATAGCATTCGAGACTGGACGAGTTCTGATAACTTGTGTCATCACTCAAGCGATGGCAGTGGTTTAGTAGACCTTTCCATCTGCGATTTAGATCCCTAAAGAGACGGTGATCAGCCCTCTGGCAAAATTACCTCGTACGCCTCGAGAGTGCTCTGAGTACTTGACCTCAAGTTCGACCGGTTGGTTGACTGGTCTAGCAACCTTAGAACTTTAGTAGTCAACTGGTGCATCCGAGTCCTGGGAGCAGGCAGCACAGATGCCCAACCACAATAAGCTGCCTCTGCGAGCAATGACTGCCTGCACGTGAGCGCTCAAGACATGTTTGGCATCATGGTAAATGGAGATTTTGAGCACCAAGACCTGTAGACGAGTTACAAAGATGGCCAAGGGATGGGGCCTGCCATTCAATGTTGTAGTCGAGCATCTTTATTAGTGAGACCGCATCTTTAGTGAGACCAGAGATACCCCGGCACCAAAAAGCCATGGGCCGGGAGCAGCCAAGCAGCCAGCAGCGAACACTTTAATAAGCTTTGTCGACCATGTTCTCATACTCGTTTCGCCATTAGCTTCCAAGATGGCTTCGGCGAAGGCGACGAGGCACTCCCCGCCATCATCTGGGCCGGAGGGAAGGACTCTTACAACGTTGAGATGCTAGCTTGGAATACGATATTAAGACTGTGGGAACAGTTTGAGTTTGCAGGCTGTCTGTCAAGGCGCTGTGCCAGTGTTATGTTATGTGCTGACGCAGGATGGGTGTGTGTGTGTGTGTGTGTGTGTGTTGGGCTCAATGAGGAGGGTGGCGTCTCCCTGCGCCTGTGGGGGCGCTGCGGGGGGCAAGCGAATGAGAAACTCTCAAGTCCATAACACATGGCTGATATGCAGTACCGCATACAGCAAGCAGTGGCAGGACATGGATTAGAGACACACACATACACAGTAATGATGCAGCACGCCTTACCGGTACCTACATCTGCGTTGGCTATGGGAAACAATGAGGCGACTAATCCTCGGCGTGAAGCAGAAAGGGGTATGTACCAAGGCTACTCGAACTTACGACGGCCGAGGCTACTACTGCAGACAGACCCCCGGCCGAAGTTCGCGGGACGTACTTAACGAGCTGGTCGGAACAACCACAAAAAAAAACGGTTCCTCCACCAGCATGAAACACGCCGGCCTGCTGGCGGATCAATCACCATTAGACGAGCTACAACAAAGTGCTGGCAAGAACCAGTCTGCCAGTGCCGTTAATGTCCCACCCAGGTTAAGCCTTGTTCGCCGGGCTCGGTGGAAGGCTTCTAGAAGGACTGCACGTGAAGGATCCCGCGCTTGCTTCTCTCCTCTCTGCCTCTCTGCCTCTCTGCAAACCACGCAAACCAAACCTTGGTCCTCGGCAAGTTCGTATACTCCAAGTGATCGCTCCTGTAGATCCCAACATGCTCAAGTGTGTTTCCGGTCAAGTGTCGATCCGAGAATTCTTGTTGTGGTGTGGGCGGCGGCGAAGGGCGCAGCTGGGATCGGGCCGAAACTTCCCAGCCGTCGTGATCAGCGAGACAAGGGCCGGGTATCTGTGAGCAAACCAATCCTCGGCGATACATACACACGGCGGAGGCGAAGACTAATAAGCTCGGAGTGGACAAAAAGGAATGAAATCATCCACCAGGGTTGGTCTTTCGACTGGCAACCAATACGCAGACCCGTAACCCCTGTGGACTGTAGGAATGTGCTCGGCAGGAGGCTCCTAAACCTTGACAGTAGCATTTTGGACAACCGAGGGCAGACTCGTGCCCAAACCCTGGCCGCCAGGATGGGACCCGCCAGTCAAGCAGGCATCAATGATCTGGCACTCTCTCTCCCGACTTATTAGGCCTGTGTGGACGAGAAGCCAGATGAGCCAAGTTTCAACCTCCGATACTGGGTTTGCCGACTGCCGTGGGTGAGGGCAAGGGAAAGAAAGAACAATGCTTAAGTAAATAAAAAGGATAAGCTGGGATCCTCCCCAACGCCCTTGTTAGGGTGGTAGGGCTGTATGCTGCTGGTGTTCTAGCATGCTGTGGTAGGAGACGGCTAGATGTAGGGCGGATAAACAAAAAGCAACACATACCTCGAAGTCCCTCCTGTGTAGTGTAGGTATAGGTAAGCGACAAGCCCGTCGCATCGGCCGGGCTTCATCACCAGGCCATCTAGCCATGTGGCATGGCTGCATGGCAGCATGGCAGCATGGCAGTCGACAAAATTGAGATTCAGACCTTCATTCAGCTTGGCTGCGTTCATACTGTGGTAGTGCCCGCCAGGAATGTGGGGCACTTGGGGCCATGGCCGCCAGGCATCTCTAGTGTACTCCGTAGACTACACTAACATTGAAAAAGCAAGGACTCATGCACGGATACCCATGTCCCCACACAGGTATCCTATACATACTGCGCACTGGTTAAGCTACCCGCATACCATCTTCTCGAAGCGATAGGGAGGGGGGAAGGAAGCTGGGGACCACCCCTGTCGGCAGAGCAGAGGCCAGACGCCATACGCTCCCGTCGGTTCGGTTGAAATGGCCATGCTGGCGGCCTTCCCTGCCTTCCCTGCCTTCCCTGCCTTCCCTGCCTGCCCTGCCTGTCAGCCCTGGCCCTCAGCCTCGTTGGGAACTCAGCACTGGACTGACGGACGAGGACGCTGCTGAGGGCAGGCATGACGGCGTGGAGGAAGGAGGTAGGTAGGAAGGGTGGGCGGACGTGCTGCAGTGGATTCCGCACTTCAGTCTCAGGCCGTCTGGCGTCTGGGCTCAAAATTGCCATTGCAGATCGAACCCAGCGCAGATTGAGGCCGAGAAGTACCTAGGTATCTAGGGACCTACCAGTGGTGCACGGTGCTGCATCTACCTAGGTACCTAGTATTGGGTTGGGGCCATCAGTCACCATCACAATATAATGCCCGCGCATCGAGCGGTCAATCCTCCTCTATCAGATGCCGGGCGGCTGGCCGGATTGCTGACATCTTGGGATGACCAAGTCGTGGGCCACAAGATTGAGGCTCCACGCGACTATTGACATTCAATTTCAATCCTGCCGACTGCCAGTGCTGGCGTCTAAATTCGTCGAATACAGAAAGGAGACGTTGGGGTGAGGCAGGGGGGGGGAAGGGAGGGGGGCGAGGGCGACTATCAGGATTCTAGGCGGGACACACAGGCTACGCAGGCCAGCGAACCCACAGAGTATGCGGAAGAGGACAATTTCCGCCTTGACATCCAGGACATCGCATCACGTATAGGTAGGCACAGGTGCCAGGGCGGCGCCCCAACTGTCAAGACTCAATGCAAAAATGCCCGCGTATGGGGAAGGTGGACTGGTCCAGCAAGATTGGCCGGGCGGGATGGCATCATCACTGTCGCCAGCAAGGATTCTGGCAATTCTAGGCTCATGGGTCTGCCCTGCCATAATAACTCTTCACACTCTCAAACACACAGCCAGCCGGGCCAGTTAGTCCAGCATAATCTCGACTCGGCAGCAGCAAGAATACGTGGGTAGATGGACAATGATTCTCTTCAACATTCTAATACCTATTAGAGTATGTTGATTGATTTTAGGGCCTGTATATCTATTGACTGTTAAGGATATGATCTAGTAAAACCCTAAACGGACTCAATGTAGCCTATTATACTCTACTACTAATTAAATATTAATACAAATAATATAACAATTAACATTTAAATATTTAATTAAATATATTAATTTTTTTCTTTTTAAAATGCTATATTTCGTTATAAACTTCATTAGCTATATTAATACCCCTTACTCCCTAGTTACACCTTAGGTACCTAAGTAACAGCCTTGGCATTTATTCAGGTTCGCTCCCAATGTTGTTCATGTTTCAGAGATGAGATGACGCGAACTGCTGACGCAGGCAACCAGGCAAAAGCGGCGCGGGCATGGGACACGGGCACGGATGGACGGCAACGGATGGGCCTGGCAGGGCGTGGGAAGGCCTGCCGCAGCATGGCTTTCGCGTCGGCGGGTTCAACTAGTCGCCGCTGGCCGAGGAAATGGGTAATGATGGCCGTTCCCAGCGTCGATGAGGTCGTCTCCAGATTTCATACGAGGTGCTGAGGGCTCGGGGCCTGCTGATTCGACAACATCTCCCCGCCCAGTGCAAACGGCGCAAGCCGGGCTGGACGCTACCGCTCCTGCGTCGGTCCTTTGCTCCTCATTCCCGGGTCAAACCAAACCCCCACATCAAAAATGTCACCTACTCGACGTTGCATTGTACTCGGTACTTGTCGACAAGTTTTGGGCGTTGGACAAAGTGCCTGGCTGATCTGGGGGCTTGGGTCACTTGACTCGACTTGTTTTTTTTCCCGCCCCTTTCTCTCTCTGCCTGCTTGACTTAATTGTGATGCTTAACATCTGGCGGACTGCAAGACTAGCCCCCTCCCTCCCTTTGGTCTCTGCTGCCGGGCTGCGGGAAGTTGGGAAGGGATGGATGGTTGTTCTGGCCATCAATGGGAATATCAGCATCACTAGCAACGGGCATCAAGCAAAGCAATCAATGCACCCAATAATCAATCCATCTTTCATCCATCTGACCAGCGATTGGACCTGTTTAGGGACAGTGCAGCGTATCCGCTCGCGTTCAAGCTGCTGAACTGGACCTGAGTTGTCCGTTCCGGCTGCAACGGTACTCAGTCATTCATTACTCAGCCGAGCCCGTCGAGGACGTCACCCGCATGCGAGAGGAACATTTGCAATCGAAACGGGCAGGTTCCTCGCCTGATCCGATGCCTTGTAGCTGGGCACCTGACTTTTCCCCCTTCCAACATGTCCCCTTCTCGAGCGGCCTTGTCCCTACGGTACCCACCCCGGTACCATACCAAGGTTACTGGCCCATCCAAACAACGTGCGACCTTTGGCCCGGTCTGGTCGGTCTGGTCAGTGCCTAGCCTCCCCTGCCCAGTCTCCTGCCGCGTCCGCCCCCCTCATTCCCCTCAGGCTCCATCAAAAGGCCATGTACTCCGTACTGAGTTCTGTTCTCGGTACCTGGGTACCTCAGCCGCTTGCCTCAGCCCGCCGCCGCCCCGGATTGAGGTCAAGTATCGGGGACCTGGGATGGGGTGGTCAGAGGCAGGGCACGGGCCAGACCTCCATTTTCAACCAGGTGCATTTGCAGGTGCAGGTGCGCAACTGGGCTGACTGGGAACCCAAGGTCCCCAGCAACTTGCCCCCCCGTCTCGGCCCCCGGTGCTGCGCGGGCCCAAAGTCCAACCAACATCGGAAGGTCCATTCTCTGGGCCCCAGTACCTAGGTATTTATTGTCCAAGCCCTCAGGGCACATCGAAAAGCAAGCAGACAAGCAAGCAAGCCGTGGCCTCCACGAGTGCTGGTGAGCGCGTGTCTGTAGTAGTAGTACGGTGTAATAGTATAGTGGCAGTTTGTGTGTATGTGTGTGTGTGTGTGGGCGTGTTGCGTGCGTGCGTGTGTGTGAGAAAAATGTGTACGTGTGCGAGCGGGCGTGAGATTGGGTAGGTGGTCCTATGCGCCCAGCGGGCAGTTGGTGGTTTGAGTGGTGCCGTGTTGTGTCGCTCTTTTCCTCCTCGAGGAGTTTTTTTAAGTTACCTTGCGATTTTTTCTCGGGACTTTATCTACCCAGAGCATCCACCGCTCCGCTCCCGCTCTGCTACCGCCAGACCTGCGTCTCTCCTCGATTCTTCCATTTTGGCGTGCGCCCTCTTTTCCTTTGCCGCTGCGTGTCTATTTTTTCCTCCTCCTTTCCTTCAGGGCGCTGAAGAAAAATCACCCCACGACAAACCCCTCCCCCCTAACCTCCGTCCGCCCATCGATCCCCACCCCCCCCCCCCCCGCCCGCCCACCGACCCCGCCCCCCCCCCCTCCCTCGAGGCACGAGTCGTTGAGCCGACCGATCAAACAAATCACGGTCAAGTCAGTGCCAGTGTTCGTTGTGTCAGCATCGGCACTCAGCACTCACCACCCGCACACGTCGTGTCTCGCCCTTCTCGCCTGTCTCGACCGGTCTAGTCCTGCCTAGTCCCGGGTCTTTGGGATTTTGTCTGGCTGCGGTTGCTCGCATTCCTGCAACCACAACGATCGTCTGCTCTCTGCCGCTCCACCCTGCGTTGCGCTCACTCGAGCCAGACCCTGTCACTTGTCGACAACATCTCTGCGTTACCGACCAATAAATTCTTGGACACTTGTGGTTGTGTGTGTAACAGGCAGTAATAAACAGAAAGAGTTTGGAACTCGGGCGCGCGCGGGTGAGTTTGAATATCTGTGATCCGGACGCCAGTAAGGCCATCTTGGGCATTGCAACTGCGATGTCGAAATCAATGCGCCGACCAATATCTTCCTTGTCTTGTGGCTCGCCTCGACCGCCAAAGCTGGCAGCGCCTGCCCATGACGATAATCTACCAGGTCGCAAGGCTCCCTCAGGCTGATGCGGAAAATTTTCACCAAGCCGTGACACTGTCTTGTTCGGTTCTTTGCTTACCAAATCACGCTGACAATTTCCCAAACTGCAGCTCTTGATTTCGCACACCATCGACGAGCCGTCTTGATACCCCTGAGGATTCTGTTTCCTTTCCGACTAGGAGAGATTGCCATCGCGATCCATCATGTCATACTACGGTGACGCGCAATGGCCCGCTGGTGGCCAGCCTGGTTGGGACCACCAAACCCCACCTACCCACTCCGGTATGCCTCCCTTCCGTCTCGACGCTCGACAATGACAGTGGCAATGACGATGAGAATGACAATCAATTGACACACCTGGCCAGGCGCGAGCTCTACCATACCCCGCGAGGAAACCTCGGCATTCTGGTATCAATTTGAGGGTACGTATGTTACAGCCCGAGCCGGGCCACTGTCCTTCACCTTCTGCTCCGAACCCAAATTCGGGACAAAATCTGTTGCTCTCTGACGCCAAGCCCGCTCCGCACCAGTCTGGGAGTTGGTACAAGGATTTATTTGGTTATGGGCGATAATGTTTCATGCTGACAATAATCGCAGAGGTTGAGCGCTCCATCGAGAATCTGGTCAAGAGCGGTAAAATGTTCGGGATTCCTGGTGGCAGACGTGAGTTCAAACCGCCCTTTTCTCCCGGCCCTGCCAGAAACAGGCCCAAGTTTGGTGAGTTTGCACATCAGTGCCGGCTGGGCCACATCCCAGCACCGTCCGAGCTGACACTTGCCGCAACAGACCCCCGTGGTGCTGGCGGGCCCCAACGCCCGCAGTCGGTCGAGTTTGATGGTCGGCCTGGGCCCCCTTCGTCGAATCTCCAGAACTTCTATGCCTCCCAGCGACACCAATCCTCGCGCGGCTCCAACGAGGCGGAGCAGATGATGCAGGCCAAGAGGAGGATGGCGGCTCAGCGGGAGCGCGAGCTTCGCAACTATCATCAGGAGCAGCAATACAACCGAAGTAGGCCGCCCTCCTCTGTATAGCGTCACGAGACTCCAACCGCAATGAAAAACAGAACAAGACACATTCCCCCCCTCCAGGGGTTGCACAAGCCAGAGACTGTTGTTTGCAATTTCTCCATGCCTCAAGTGCGGCCTGACATATTGATGCCCCCCATTGCTTCTCCCGACATCTCCCTTGTAAGACCGGACAGCTGGCTCGGTACCCCCAAGTCAGAGCCACGGCACGGAGCACTTGATTGGGATCTGAGCTAACTACTGTGATCACTAGCTGCCGTCACCGACGTTCAACCCGGCCCCAGCTCCGCCAACGCGCCCAAGGCTGCCGATCGGACGCTGAGCCCCAGTGGCATGTCGGAGGAGGCCCGCCGTGAGCTGATCTCTCGCCAGCGGAGCGCGCTGTATGGCGAAAGCCCCTTTGGACAGACTGGGGGTTACATTGATGAGACCGGCACGCCTCGTCAGGGTTTGCCCGTTCACCACTCTGGACCTCCAGGCATGCGCGGCCCGTCACCTCTGACATACGACGCCGGCCCACAGCCGCCGAATGAGCCGGCCTCGGCTGGTCCGCAGCAGCGAGAGCGGAACAGCAGCAACGCCAGCCCGGCGTCCAACCCTGCTGGCAACAAGGGCTCGCTCGAACAGCAGATTAGCCGGACCAGCAACTCTTCACCTGGTGGTGATAATGGTAGGACCGTCAGCGGGAAGCCTGTGGCTCCCATTGGAACGCGGCCCTCGGGACCGCCTACTTCCCAAGGACAACCGAACCCGGCCCTGCAGAGGCTGTCGACTACGCCCCTGCCGTCTCCACTAAACCAGGGCTACAACGTTTCGGTGGCTGGCGAGTCAGTGAGCATCAACGCTGCAGCTGGGTCGAATAACCCCACCTCGGCTGGGTCTGACGCTCCTGTCGGGCTGGGCAGCTGGCCTCAGAGAGGACAGCCTTGGGGCCCCAAGACCCAGACCAGCGTGTGGGGCTGAAGCCGAGGACATGTTGGGCCTCACGAGCCAGTGACACTGGATGTTTGGGCGGAATGATTTAAAATGCGCGGGACGTAACTGGTCAGGTGCATGCATTGATCTGGAGAATGGCGGGATCATGGTTACAGGGTGTTTTCTCAAAAGGCTTTTGCGTTTACGGATGTCGGCATCCCGGAGGGAAGGCGTCGAGACACGATACCTGCATTGGCACTGGCATTGGCATCGGGCCTTTTGAGCTGGTTGGCATATGATGATTGACGGCTGTCTCGCGTGGGAAAGAAAGGATACCACTCGGGAATTTTCACTATCGGAGCAAGGGAGACTCATGTCGGGCGCAGGGCAGTTCACACAAAGGTCATGTCTGGTCTGGGGCTATGTTGGGCGGAGTTCATCTTGTTTTATTGTTCGGCGGCGGCTTGGTGTTGGCAGTATTCCCCCCCCCCTAATATTCCCCTATCCCTGGGTCGTACTGGTTGTTGGAGTTTTTTTTCTTCTTCTTTTGTTCCTACCCCCCCTTTGGCACTCATCTTTTCATGGTTTTCTATACTGTTGGTTGCGGGTCTGGAGTTGGCTTGAATTCAACGTGACGAATGCGGTTGTTGGTGCTGGAAGGGAAAGGCTGGATACACACGGTCTTGCATGGGGCGCGGCTTTTGCTGGCTCAGTATCAATCACAAGTGTTACCGTCCCCCCTGCAACACCAAAAAGAGAAGGAGCATGTCTGATATATAGGGTGGAAAGTCATCACACGGCGACAAAAAGCATAAAAAATGGAAACAAAAATAATCGTTGGCGGAATCGATCTAACGTACTGGCTCGATTGGCAGAAGTAGGTACGCGATTCGAGTAGACACGAGGCTCAGACGGCAGTTTGCAAAATAGTTCAGAATGGCAGGGCTCGTTCAAGCCTGGCAGGCTCAATCGACTTCAGGGTGTTATGTGGTAGCCCGCGAGCTAGTCCCTGTGTGCTGATGGGAAGATATGGTCCTGTGCCTAAGGATGAGAAATTCGCTGCTGATGCTGATGCTGCTACGTTGCGGCTGTCACAAAAATAAGTTGTGAAACCTAAGAGGAGATTTCAGTGGCAACAATGGTCTCGGACTCAATATCAGACTGGAGAGTTCAACTAACTAAACTCATCCGGCCCGATCCAACCTCTGCTCCTAAAGTCTTGATGCGCATCCCCCATGTCCCCCCTCCCCACCCCACCCCGAGAAGAAAGACAAAACTTAGGGAGAAAGAAAAACTGATTAGCGCATGGCCAAAGGCCATCATCGACTCTGAGCGAACCTGGACCACATGAAGTTTAAGTGCTTCAAGTGCGGTCGAGTGGCGCTGGAGGTGGGTGGGGGTCAGCTTAACGCTCGAGATGCCTCCCTAATCCATCGATGATGACAAACATGAGCAGACAATGCGCTGGTCAAACCAGCTCTGATTCTTTTGCTGTTCTTTCAGGTGGGAGAATGCTGAGACCCTCACATGGAAACGGTCGAGAATGGTTATACACTGATAGACTGTATAATCTCGCCGGGAACATTTGAAAGCAACCTGGTTGGGCGGCTCACATGCAAACAAGCAAAGGCAGAGACCACAAAGGGGGCGAGACACCATACGAGGCAGAGAGGAACGAACCGTTCTTGTGTACGTCTGCCGCGACCCGTGCTTCAAAATGCGTAATACGTTGTGTGTGTGTGCGCGCGCGCGTGCCTCGTGGTACTTACCCAGGTGCCACCCATCGGCAGTGAGACTCACGTCGCACGGTTCCTGCAGCTCGACCGTTGCAATGACGGGGAGGGAGGGAAGGGGAATGGTTGGCGCAGGACAGGATCAACTTCATGAGTCAGACTCAACTTGTCACCGAACGAGTCTTGTATCTAACCGGTGTGTCATGGTGTGATGTGAATTTGTTCGTGTTACCTGACCGCCCTACGAGAATGATTCCCAAGCTTTTTTTTTTCTTCTCTTTTTTTTTTTAAAAAAAAAAAGGGAAAAAAGGAAATCAACCATGAAGCCGTGGCTCCTCGACCAATATTTGCCCAGTGGTCCCCCCCCCCCGGTTGTACTGCCAACATTGGAGCACTCAGTACCACCACGAGCTCCCGGGAGGCTCAAGCAGCTCGCATGCCCAAGGCTCGAATGCCAGCCTCAAAATCCAACATGTCATCTGCCCTTTCTGCCTTGCCACCCCAGAGCACAGTTCCCCTCTCATCGACTGCAAACGCCCCGCCCTGCTGCCACTTGTTTCCCATTATCGTCCCTGGGCCCTCGCCCTGCTCCGAAGCATCAGCAGCGGCAGCGCCGAGGTCCATGCCGCCGTTGTTAGTCATTCCCATCTTGCGGCCGATGCTCGTCGCCACCGTGCTCCCCAGCCAGCCCTTCTCCTTCCACGCCGCTGTTTGCGTGGTGGGGTTGAAGTAGTACCACACCGAGGACAGCCCTAGCCCCCAGGCTGCATAGATGGCCCGGTCCTCGTCGATGATCACCTGCACCTTCCGAGCCCCTCCCATCAGGTCGATCCACTTGCTCGTGGCGGCGGGCGAGGAGTGGGATATGGCTATGCAGGTGACCGGGGTCTTGTTGGCAAGGTCGCGCAGGGCGAGAAAGGTCTTTTGAGCAACTACGGACAGGTCAGATGGGGGCCACATACAATGAATGTATAAGCAGGCCGGGCCGGGTCAGATCATTGGGACCTGGGAGATGATTCGTTCGACCTTGGCAAGTTGAGGCTCCCGAGGGGGGGGACTGCTTATTATGGCTTACATGCACAACCGACACACCGCAGAAAGACGACAAGCACATTTCGCCCATTATTGCCGAGTACCAACTTCCCGTCACGGTCTATTGGTGCGAGGGTGCCGGCAGTAGGGCATTCAGCAGCGACGGGAACCGGGGGCGGAGGGGGCGAGAGCCAGGGCTGGATCGTCAGAGGCAGGCTCTTGACAGACATCCACTTTGGCCAACCATTTCCCTCGAGCTCATCCAGCTCTGCGGTATTCAGGCCCTTCTGGTTCTTCTTGAGCTTCTTGGGCTCGGCGTTGGCGCCGCCAAAGGGCGAGCCCACATTCATGGCACTCTTGGGAACGCCCAGCTTCTTGAGCGCGAGCTTAGTACCGAGGCCGGAGAACATGGTTGTAGGGGTTGAGGGTTCCCCAAGGGCAGAGAAAAGCAATTGGAGCTTATGCCAAGGTGCACGGTCGACCGGGTCGGTTAAGCTCTGGCGGATGAGCTGGCGATGATGATGTGCATGGAACTTTGAAGTCAGGAAATAAGTAGGAAGAGATGAGAGAAGAAAGAAAGAACGAGAAACTGGTTTTTTTTTTTTTTTTGTGTTCCTTCTCGAGACAATAAGTTCGGAAGAGCACACGAGGGCCATATTGAAACATTCCTATCCGAGTGCTGGGATGAAACCCCGTCGTGTCCTTCGCGGGCTGTCGAGGCTATTCCTTGAGACAGGGTACGTTTCGTGAGCTTCCAAGTCTCGGGTGAGGCCAGTACAAGAGGAGCACTTCAGGTACCCCTGAGGAAGCGAGGCCCAAGGCTGAAAGATGGGGCCCCTGGGTTGGGGGACTTGAATTGATCTGCTAGACTTTATGGTGGGGTCCTTGAGTGCACGGACCCTAGGGGATTGTTGACACCAAGGCAACATCATGGGATACCCAGGCGCGCTGACCCTGAAAGTGCGGGGTCCAGCGGGTCGGATCTCAGCGTGAGTTCACAGTACATACTACTTCCTACACCACTACCTACCTAGGTATCTCGGTACTTGATGTATGGTACCGTTCGACACGCACGCGTAGTGGAGATGAGGTATCTATAGGACGGATAGAACTTGGAACCCGACAACATTGAAAGGTTTCAACCCGGGGATCCACAGAGCGAGGAAATAGATATATACACACACACACAAATGCATTTATAATACATTTAGATATAAGCTCCAGCAAGGCCAGAGGACAACATTCAGATGACAAGATAGCAATGCCTATAGGAGATCTTGTGTCATCTAATGTCTATTATCGTGATCAGACGACAACTGGCCTGAGTCTAGCTTGTAAATATCCCGGCTTCTAAGTTGCTGGTTCCTACCAGCTTGCAACCTTTCGCATCTTTTTGCCACTGCTTCTGCCCTGGAAGAAGAGGTGCATGTTTCAAGAAATGAGACGGATACTTGGCCAAGGGCCGCATCTAGATCTTGGATCGTGCATGCCCTGCGCCTAGGCGAGAGTCTTCCCGGGCCAAGTTCTAGACTTCTGAGGCGTTAGTAATAGGTCCCTAGCTAAGATCTAGCTAATTATAGTTAATGTTTATTAAAAAAGGTAGTACTAGCTTTATCTACTAAGAGAGGCTAATTAATAGAGGTTATGTAGCTATAGCGTTATATAGAATAGAACGTAATAGGAAAGCTCTTTAAACTAATCTAATTAGTTAGATTAAGAAGTCCCCTGTGTACAATGGTTAAGGGTACACCCTGTACAGTACATGATGGTTCTAGAGCTTCTAAGTTGCAGCAGAGGAATCCTGGTTACATTGTCTAGAAACTGGGATGAATCGTGACACAGGCCTCGGCAAGAAGCAGCGATCAGACAGGCGAATACTTTGGCGGCTGATCACTTACAGCGTGATGCATATGTACCCACATACCTACCCGGTACCCACCTACGGGGGTCGATTGTGTCAAATGTCCAAAAATCCAATTCTGACTGCATTCACCCCAGCCCAAATTCTCACCCCTTACCCCGCACAATTCCTAAAATTCAAATTTCTAACTTCGTCTTTTCCCTACCATATAGTTTTTGAATTCTCCTTACTCATACAGTTAGTATAGTGGTACTTTATAGAGATTATAGAGTTTCTTTTTACTATAGAGTTTAAGGTTCGATTCCGCCTTAAACCTTTTTACCTTTTTCTTTTTTTCTTTTTTTTTATATACCTTTTTCTTTTTTTAAACTTTAAATAAAATAAATAAAATAAATAGAATGAATAGAATGAATAAAATAAATAAAGTAAATAAAGTAAATAAAATAAATAAGTAAAATAAAATATAAAATAAAAGATAAGATAAGATAGGATAAGATAAGATAAAATAAGGAATAAATAAAAAGTTAAATAAGTTAAATAAGTTAAATAAGTTAAAAAATAAATAAAACAAACGAAATTAGAGAGACAAATAAAATAAGATAAGATAAGATAGGATAAGATAAGATAAGATAAAATAAAATAAAATAAAATAAGATAAAATAAAAGAAGTAAAAAATAAATATAAAAAAAAAGTTAAATAACTTAAATAAATAAATTAAATAAATAAATAAATAAAAGATAAGGTAAGAGTATTAAGTAAG
>MAVT02000468.1:7260-30142 GCA_001702395.2 Diaporthe helianthi
TTTTTTTTTCGGGGGGGGGGGGGGGGTTTCAAGGTGGAATATAGAACCCTCCTTACCGCTTAAAGTACGATTCCCCGGCCCCCTACAATTAAGCACAAATAAACAATGAACAAAGATATGTTGGACTTGGGCCCTAGTGTGGACATCAATGCCAACATAGTAACGTGTATCAGATTTCCAACCAACACGACTAATTGGAAAAGGCTATAACGCTGGACTAAATTATATTGGAATGGTCATCAAATCTTGGCGTTATGCCTTGGAGGTTTGAGGCTAGACTTACTAAGAAGACTGGTTATGATTGCGACAACGATGAATGACGGCGTACCAGGCGTTGTCCAAATCGCGCTCTGAGTGGCCGTATCGCCTCTAACGCCTTGAAGATATAGCGGAATATAGAAGCTGAAAGAGGATAGGGCCCCATAGGCAGCCATCGCAGTGACGGCTAAGCTCCATATCCGGCGCCGGCGCACGATGGACAAAGGAAAGATGGACGCATCGCCCTTGTGCTGCACCCAAAAAACAAATAGAACACACAGAATACCCGAAGAAGTCAACATGCTAATAATTGCTAGACTTTTCCAATCCAAGCGCTCACTTCCAAGCCCCAGCCCTAGAATAAGGCAGGTTACAGCACCAGTGTTTAGCACCAGTCCGACAAGGTCAAAGTAGCGGTATGGTTTTATAAATACCTCGGTTATAGAAGGTTGTTCAAATAGGTCAGTGGCCGAGGCTTGAGTAAAGGCGAGGAGTACCGTTGATATGACTATGCATGGGATAGCAATGTAGAAGTCTAAGTTGTACCCAAAATGTCAGTTAATGTGCTTTGAAATCTAGAACCGAGGGCGAAAAAGAAAAAAGAAAACATCGGCAGTTTCCCGCTAACTGGGTCGGAGATTAACTGATGGCATTACAACTCACTCCACCGCCAAGACAAATTGTCTGTCAAGATACCTCCGACGAAGGGGCCTAGAAGGCTGCCCACCTGAGAGACTAGAGACCAACGCACGAGTTTAAATTAGCCACGGATCTGTTTGTGGCAACGTAGTAAGCACTGATGGTGAACATACTTCCTGTAATACAAGCAACGTAAACTAAACAATAGCCAAGCCAAGTCAGCATTATTTAATGATGTTGTCCGTAAACATCAGCAAGCAACTTAAAGTTTCATCGACGTACCTGGTCTTTTGTTCATTGGGATAATGGCGGCGACCACAACAAGGGCACCATTAGAAAATCCGGCGCCGGCGGCACCAGTGATAGCTCGGCCAACGATAAAGCTGCGAGATAATGGAGCAAAGGCGTAGGTAACGGCGCCGCATATATAGAGCATTAGAAAGAAGAAGATGCACCACTGTTCTCCGTCAGCTTCAACCTAGACGAGAACTAATAACGCTAGAGAGGTGGGATACGTTACCTTTGGCTTGATGTACCTGTACAGTGGACCAGTAATTGGCGAAACAATGGCGCTATTGCAACTCGCACGATTAATCTTGAGATGCTATATTATTGTTCCAAAGCCATGTGAGAGGACATGGCAACTAGGTCAATGCCGCTGAACTTACTAAGATAGGGTATTTGCAGACTGGTACCAGCCAAGGTCTTTCAGTGAACTAAACTCATCCGTGATACTAGGACTAATCTAAATTAAATGGTCAGAAACATCTTTCCCAACCAAAGGATATGGAGCGGTAGCAAGTGGGTTACCCACAACTAGGACGGTGGACATGAAAAATAAGAAATCTATAAAGACCATTATGATCAACGGAGCCACAGTAATCCATACTTCAAGTCGGGATACTTTAGGCGTCGCTGCGCTAAATTAGTCCTCGTTAAGAGTCAAACTAATTAAGAAAAAAGAGTATTTGAATGGAAAGCCTCGGTAAATCTATTCCTTGGATGGCAGTGACGTTGGCGAGGTGGGGATGACCTACCGTCAACGGAAGCTTCTTGACTAGGCACACGACAAAGGTTGCTGCAGGCTCGCTTGCCGTCTCCCAGCTGGCAGACCACAAGCTGGGGAAAGTCTGGACCGGAAATCGAGGGTGACAAGATGCCATCCCATTGCTTGTATAACTCAGAGAGGCTGAGACTTCGTCGGTGTGGGTTTGTGATGCTGAACCGCTTTTCAGTCAAAATCATGTTAAAGTATGGGATTTCGAGCAATAAAGTGGGTAACAGAGGGTTTTGGAGTGGCACAGGCCCCTGATAAAGTTGCTGCCAGGTAAAACCAGCAACTTATGGGCGCCCGTTTTACTCAAAGGGTAAAATCGGGTTTCTTGGCAAAATTCACTTCAGACTATTAGCAGTGTGTGTCATTTAGCCGGATTCGATCTTTCCGATCGGAGCACCATGCGGGTAGGGCATGTGGGCTGTGATGTTGGCGGAGAGGGTCGGCATTAAGAAACGCCTAGATACATGTATTTTTCATCCCTATATATATATATAGAATTTTCAGTACCTTAATACAGCAGTCGATGTTCGAAGACCTAGTACTAAAGAAATAGAGATAATACTAATACTAGTTTTAGTAACTAAAATATAAGGACCATTTTAATAATAGTATACTAATATATTTATAATTAAATATTAAGGATTAAGAATAAAGTTCATTAAACTTTTATAATATTAGAAATATATTAAGAAACTAAGTATTTCGTCTCTTAAATAGTTATGTTAATATTGATTTCATTTTTTTTTTAATTAAAACCCCTTATCTTGTAGTTTCTCTTATAAGTGACTTTAATACTGAAAGGGAGATCATTATTCGGAAGCGGGGTACCTTCGTAGGTGCACCAACTAACGCCAGGTTTTCGAACAATGACTGTTCTAAACTGGCACACCTTACTCGGAGACGGATTGCGTTTTGGCCATAATCGGGAAAAGCCCCGTCCTTACAGGAGGACGACGAAGATGTACAAGGCTTCTTCAAGGCCAAAAACCACATTCGGGGTGGGCAAAGTCAGTTTCCTCCCCGGATCCAGCGGCGCGTCATAGACATGATTGTATCCAACTGTAATAGAATGAAATAGTCCAGTAATTGTGCTACAATTTTCGGCATACCTTCCATGTTGAGACCCTCACGGAAGAGTTGGAGTTCGGCTACTCGTAACCAACCTGACATTTGCCCGCGATTCAGGTCCACCGGTGCCGAGCTAGAAAACGTCTTAGTATCCCCTGGCGTATTGGCGGCAAGTGAATCCTGCTAACCCAGGGCTGTGCAAATTCACCTGACAGCTGGCTCGAATGAGAACAAAAAACAACAACCTGTAAGCTGGGGACGCCGTCCAAAAAAGTATAGCCGAGTACGCGCAATCAACCCTTGGGAAGACATGGCGTTAGCGGCTGGCGATTAACATGCATGCCTGCCGCCAGCAATGAGTGGTTAAGTGGAAGCCGAGTCTTGCTGGTAGCTCGTCTGGATCATCTTGCTTGCCCGAGTCGTCCCTCTGCCAGAAGGCCTACCTAGGTAACGTTAGTAGAGCAGAAGGCTTGGACTAAATGAATCGTTTCACACAGCCTAGACTTGGCGTGGTTAGAAGGGAGGAAGTTTTAAATCAAAGACACAGAACCACTGAGCGCTGGGTCCTAAGTCTGCTATGTCCCAATTCTAGCTTCTAGCTTGCAGTTTACTACCGCTGCGCTATCGTGGATGCTCAAATTCTAAGTCCCTCTTTTTTATAGTTGTCTGTGCCTAACTCACTCGTTGCGAAATCTACCCTAAATTCAATGTAGGCGCACAAGCCAGTCGTGGACACACGTTTTTGTACCAACGCAACGTCCATAGAAATTGCAACTCCTTTAATAAAGCACGCCTATAGGTCTTCTTTACATCATTTCAATCATAAAAACACAAATTAAACGTATAGCTTTAAAAAAAAATCTTGCTATAATATTTATTTTAGAGAGGTTGTAATAAGTACGATGCATAGACATGCGCGCAAAACCTTATGCACATAGGTGGCTTGTGCGCCTACGTCAAACTTACTAGGGGTGGGGGCTTAACTTCTCTTGTAGCAGGCAATGATTTGGCGGTTAGGATGGGTTAGGCTGGGCGGCTTGACGATAGTTGCCGCAAAGGTTTTAAACAATACTTGGTAAATCCTTCGCTCCATACGTGAATTGCAGGCCTTTATTTGGTAATTTTGCAAATGCGAGATAACCACGACTCAAACTAAGGGTCAAGCTGTCACGACATGATACACCAGACTCGAGGCCCCTATCTCGTACAACGAGAGTATCAATGTATTTTATACTAAAGCCCTGCCCTGTACGTGTTTCTTTTTCTGTGGTAAGCTAGTCTAGCCACATGCTCCTTCGCTATGCGCATAACTGAATCATATTGATAGATACCCAGGTGTATATTCTAACCCCATTAGGGTAGTTACCAGACGATACCAGTACTATTTAAGACACTGTGAACTTCCTCTTTTGTTGTCCAATGCCGCCCGAAATTTCCAGACGATCAGCATGCAACCGGTGTCACACGCTCAAGAGCCGGTGCACGACAGCGCCGGGCTCTGTATCCTGCGACAGGTGTTCCCGCCTTGGCATACCGTGCAAATACACTAGGGGGAGGAGCTACTACGCCAGCCCTGCCCCAGACAGGAGCGCATATCCATTAACCAGGCGAGATGTCCCGGCGGGGATAAGGTACTGCTGGACCCCGGCGGCCTACTTTGCAGATGCTAGGGATGGCCTGCCGCCGCCACTGCCGCCGCCGCCGCCGTTTGGGCCCTCGCCTCCTCTATCTCTCATGCACTGGATGAGCCCGCCGCACACCACTGGCTTTGGGGTGGAGTACGTAGATGCGCCGGTACATCACACCGACTGGGATATGCTGAACGAGGGCATGATGTTGCCTAATAGCTGGGCACAGCACAGGCCCAGCCCGGTGGATCCTACGGCTCTAATAACCCCGTCGATCGAGGAGGATATCGACATGGACCTTCTCATCGACAGGGCTGTGGCAACTTTAATGCCCCCAGAGAGCGATGCCGCACTACAGGTCTTGGCTAGCAGCAGCGAGGCTATAGTAGAGGCATCGTTATCGTCTTAGGGCAAGAAGGCTGATCATCGAGTTAACCCAGCCGCTCCAGCCGGCCTAGTATCACCTGCTAGTAAGGCTGTTAGTGGCCACAAGGAGGGCACGCCACGCAGGACGACCCCCGCTGCACACGACGACGAGTCAACACCTATGGGCCCACAGGCCTCGCCGGGCCAACCGAGCCCCTCGGGGAACCTCTATCAACAGCTCTTGGATCTCCAAGGCAGGCTGTACACCGCGGCTGCCGCGGGGGATGATAACAACGACCACGTGGAGAAGCTGTTTAAAGAGTCCGAGATACTCCTCGATATTCTGGGCTGGCTTGTCGAGGATCTACCGAAAGACACCCGCCATTAAAAGGGAGGAGGAGGAGGCGGCGAGCAACAGCAACTACCAGGCTTGCCTTTGCCGCCCTCGCCGCCGCCGCCGTTGTCCTCATCGGCACTCTCGAACAAGAACATGGCAAGCATGGACGTAGACGGGCAGGGCCCGATGTCACTAGCAGTTGTGTTCCTAATAGCACTTACATGTTATCTCCGCCTCCTTTAAAGGTACGACGGGTTCCTAAAGAGGCTCAGGGTGCAGTTGCAGCATTTCAGAGACAGGCGGATGTTAACAAGCAGCCCCTACCACTAACAAAAAGCTACACCCAAGGGACCAGGGGCCGGGGCCACTGCCAGTGTAGAAGGGGAAGGCGGCGAGGCTGAAGGTGCGCACGGCAAAGGGGGGCAACAAGACCAAGACTAAGGCACGCATATATGTAACCAAGACGACAGGGGCGGGATCTAAGGCAAAGGCACTGCGGCGGTTAGAGCGACAGCAGCAGCGCCCTACGGCCACCTAGGCAAGTTCCAGCTGTTCGAGTTGCTGGAGCTAAACGCGGCGTACCTAGTGCCGCTAACGGCGCGCATGATTGAGCGGCTGCACTCGTCCATCGAGAGGGGCCTGGTGTCCCGCGCTGCGATAGACTTCCGCGAGGAGCAGCGGTAGGGGGGAAACCGTGACTGGCATAACGCCAGCGCCGGTGGCGGACGGCAGCAGTTGATGCTGCAGATGGCATTATTCGCTGTTCACAGCGTTACTGCTATGTATACGAGGGTGCTTAACACCGTGTTTGCGTTGGAGAAGTTGTACTAATTCTAAGTCGTTCCGATTGATGTCGTTCCGATTGATCTCGTTTTGATCAACCGTATCCTTTGTACTTGTGCTTGTTTGCTTGTTTTTCTTGTAGAACAAGACATAGATGGTTTTACTGGCCACGAGTGTTCAAGTGCTCGACCATGTAACTATCACGAAACTGGAATACCGTTTATTATACAACCATATATAAATAGGAACAAAACTGGCCTTTACACAATAAAACAAAAAAAACTTGTCGCTGCCATCCGAGTCTATCCAAGCAAAAGGTCCAAAAGACAACATTCGGTGGTATCGTTCTCAATCCGTATACAACCCGAAGGCGTATAATCCTTTCGCGAATGGGTGAACACTCAATAACCCAGCGTGTGATAACACGAAAAGAAAAACGAAAAAAAAAAAAAAAAAAAAAAAACAAAAAAAACAAAAAAAAAAAACGAAAAAAAAAAAAAAAAAAAAAAACCAAACAAACAAGAAAACAAAAGCGTGGCTCTACGAGCATATTACCACAGCCTTATGCCGCACAGAGGAGACAACATTAAATTAAACAAGGTTCATTATATTACAATTCATCGCACCCCCGGCCTCTCACTCAGATCCCACCGTAAAATCATAACTATGCGACCTCCTGCAAATCCTTCCTAGCATCCACACCCACCTCTACGCTTGTATCGCTCTGGCTAGACGGCAAAGTACTACTCTACCCGGCAAAGGAGCTATCATCACTGCTCCCCGTCTCAGCGGACATCTGCGGGTCCAGACTCTCAACAACGTGCTGGGCGAGATTAGCAGTGCTAGCGCCACCAAGGATCTTAAACACCGGCAGGTTAACGCCCAGCTCGGCCTAGCACCAGTCGCGCAGCAGCACGGCGACGAGCAAGTCGACACCCAGCTAAACCAAGGGCACCGTATGGTCAACACTATCGGCCGAGAGGCTGGTCATCAACTTGGCAGCCATTGCGTCTATACATTATATCAGCTAAAAGTCTCGTTGGAATATATAAAGGCAACCACGTCGTGTATTACTCGTACTAGAGGAAGCATGTGGGTTAACTTACCGCTGATTATCGACAACACCTCCGCCTAGCTTCCCGCCTAGGCGAGCTTCTCCCTCACAGGCTTAGTCGCGCCACCCCCACTGGCCATCCTACCATTCCTATCGACGCCATACTGGTCGATAACCCAGTGTAAAAAGGTAGGATTCCGGCACCAAGCAGCAACGGCGTCGAGGCTCTCCTCACTCGAGACAACCCGCGGCCCGGTAATTATAACCCCATCACTACTACTACTGCTGCCGCTCTCCCTCTCATCCTCCTAAACTTCTTCCGCCCCACGCCCACGCCGGCACAGCAGCACCGCCTCGGCAAAGGCATAGTGGAGGTCCGTCTCGCCCATAACACGCAGCCGCGACCGGCGCAGCAAACGATCAGCCTGCTAGCCATCGAGCAGGTTACCAAGCAACGTCTCGCGGGTAACGTAGCCAACGCCCACAACGCTGGCGAGGTCGACGGCGGCCAACGCAGTTAGCCCGCAAGCATAGCGGCAGCGAACCAGGGCGCGCTGGAACATGTTCGCAGCGGCGTAGGCGACCTAGCCAAAGTTGCCAACGTCGGCGATAGCCGACAAAAGCACGACGAACCAGTCCAGCGGGTCCGTTCCACCACCTACTTCGTGGGACGAGGAGAAGACGGCGTCGAGGTAAAGGGTCCCCTCGACCTTAGGCCGAAGCTGCTTGTCCAGGTCAGCGTGCAACATATCGGCCATAGGCTAGTCCCGTAGCACCATAGCCCCGTTGGCGACGCCCCTAATAGGCGGAAACCCGAGCGAGCCCTCGATCTCGGCCTTGGCGGCTCGTACTACGTCAAGGAATATCACGTCCAGGCTCACGGCGGCAATATACACAGCCCCTTGCTGCTATCGTGCCAGCTAGGCTGGTGGGAGTATGGGATTGCGGCTTGATAGGACTATGTAGCGGGCACCCCTCTCTGTCATCCAGTTGCACAAGGATCGCCCAAGATCTCCTGCAAGACCTACTAGCCAGTATATCACGTCTGGGCGGAAAAGGCCTAGCTGCCTGTCTGCTAGGACCACTTCCACCGTTGGTTTATTTTGTGTATCCTCCTCGGCTAAAAAGTCGTCCCAGCTAATTAGGCAAAGGCCGGGCTACTGCTACTAATTCTAGCCCTAGCCAGCGGTTATCTGGTCGAGCGTAACCATTGTGAGGGGACCGCCCTCAATCGTCCCGTATAACAGACCCATGGCGAAAGTATCAGCGTCCCGGAGGAGCTGCTCGACCTTGTAGTGCTAGGGTGGCTGTGGGCTTGTTAGGGTCGTTGCCTTAAGGTTGTCGACGGGCTGTAAGAAGAAGAAGTCGGCAGCATTATATTGTGGCCATAAGGGCGAGAGAGCCTCCTTGATGCGGGAAGCCAATCTTTTCCCGTTAGGTGTAATTGCCATATCCACAAAAACCACTAGCGTATTCTTAACAGCATCTCCAGCCGCATCAACTTCAGGATTACCATCACTAATATTACCATTTTAATAGTTGGACGCTAGTGGTAGTGAAAGCCTGGTAATAATGTCCCGGGGAGCCTCGTTAGGATGCAACACAACCTAGTTCTGCTTGGCCGCGTAGCGGAGATTACAGGTGGTAAAGACTATTCTCCTTTTTAATGTTTCGCTGCCCTTCCATCGCCTCTCTCTGTACTTCATGTATGCAGCGGCCACTGTGACGTCGGGCTCGTTGATAATTAGGAGTTGGCTAGGCTGGCGTTCGGCTAAGTCAAACAGCACCTCACACAGTATATAGGCTACAACAAAGGACAGGTATGGTTGCGAGATAGTTGTGTTGGGCGCCACCTTGATGATGTAGCCAGCAGAGATCTCTATATGTGTAGATGCCTGCTGGGTAGCCATGTAGAGATATCGCTGCTAACTGCTGCTCTGGCCAAGCACTAGGAACATTGTTCTCGTGCTGCCGGGGAGTCGAATTGCTTGGAGTAAAGAAGCGTCAGACTAGATTACGACGTGCTCCCTAGGGCTGTCCAATTCAATAGGGATACCACCGTCTACCTTCCAACCCTTTCCTTCACGCTATGCTATCTATTACGGGTAGTGTCTAGTAGACTCAAACCCAAGCATATAGCACAATCGGCTGGGAGAAGGATCCTAGTACAACCTCAGCCTATCCTGTAACCCAGGTGGCCTAAGAATGCGCCTGTGCATTAAGTTGTACCTGTCATTCTTGCTCTTGTCGGGCTTCACCCTAAGGACTTTGAGATAGCTGCCATCCCAGGCGAGCTGTAGCTCAAGTGACCACAACATATTTTTCGTTCTCCCATCTCTGGCTCCATCTCCAACACCCGAGTTAAATGCAGCGTCCGCCATCCATCGATGCTGGATGCTCAGCCTAAGTATCGACTTAGCAATAACACAAGCGGCATCGTGGTGGCGTAGATGGTTATCTAAGGTGGGCATATCCAAGGCCTAGAACAGGCAACGGGCCTACTCATACTATATGCACCGCATTCACCCAAGAATCATGGCCGAGTAGGGCCGCGAACCATCAGTAACGCCACGCGTGAGCCACAACAGCGACGAGGAGCGGGCCTAGAGCCTCTTAAGGCTGTCCCACGCCGCTGCCGTCAGCCCCCGGAACAGCTCGCCCTGCTTGTCGAGGTCTGTCAGCCCGATAGTCGTGAAGTTGGCTGGTTGGTCGGCTATGAGTTTGGGCGCCTGGTTTAGACTTTCTAAGGCCAAGACGGACTTGTAGCACAGGCCCAATAGTTTCCTCAGCCTTATCGCCATCCGGTACCGGTACGCCTCTGACGCACCGCCCACGTTCACGCCGGCGAGCACCAATATTCCAAATTTCCCACGTCCAGGGCTAGCAGGTGTTAGACTAAAATAAGCCTCATTCACACCCAGGCTCTCCAGTGGGGCGCGCAGCATCCTAAAGTCGTCATCGAGTGCCTAAGCCATGAAGATGGTGCCAGGGGTAACAAGCAGGTTCAAGACAGGCACTGATGTCTGCACACCTGTGAATCCCGACGCCTTGAGGAAAAAGTCCCACTTGGGCAAGGTGATTGCAGGACCCCAGGGCTGTCCCGAGTCTACCCCGACCCACCAGCCGGGCGTGCCGCAGTAGTAAACGCCGAAGCGGATGGTGGTAAGGTTGGTGATTTCGAACAGCACGAGATATCCCCCTGGCCGGAGCAGGGCACGTGCGTGTCGCAGTGCCGTGCCAATATCTGGCGCGGCGTGGACCACGTTGGCAGCCACCACCATGTTGTACTTGTATTGATTCTTGTCCTTCTCTGTTTGGCCATCCTGACCTGGAAGGAAGCCCTGTTTCTCGGGATGCTGCGTCATGTTGAGCAGACGGTAGGCCATCCGTCGTCCTAGCGGGCCATCAACACCAAAGCGAGCCTTGGACGCTGTCACAAATCCAGCAGACACGTCAGTCACTGTATACAAGGCGAAGGCGTTGCCCAGGGCCACTAGGATGCCCTTTGTAGTGCCGCCCGTGCCTGCGCCTATCTCGATAATGTCCATCCGCGGGTGTCGCTCTGCCACCTGCTGCACCATCTCGGCCGTCCACGCGTTGCCCTGGCGTTCTCCCAGCCCGTCCTTGTACAGCCTGTCCAGGGCCCCGTCCTTGAGCATGTGCGCGAGGATATTGCTGCCTCCTTCTGCGCCTCCGTCTCCGGCTGCCTGCTCCCCTTCCACCTCCTCGAGGATCAGTCAAGGTAGGTTCTCGCCCACTATCTGGGCCATGTTGAAGTCTGGGTCGTCCAGGATGGTGTATCTGTCGATGATGGAGTATATCAAGGCCCTGTCGTCGTCCAGCCACTCCTTCTTCAAGACTAGGTGCTCGGCCTTCGATGCCAGCCCACAGAGGTGGTCTATCCATCGTAACGCCGCCCTGCGATGGGGAGCTAGGCCTTCTTGAAGCTGTGAGTTATTACCATCATCATCCTGCTGCTGCTGCGCAACCAGCCTTTGCTCAGCCTCGCGGATTGCCTGGCTAATGCCACGAAGGAAGAAAAACACAACACGCTCAATGTTGTATGCCTTGGCGACTTCTTCATCACTAGGCTCGTATCCGCGGCTTGCCACACGGCCATCTGGCCCGTCAATGTACCAGGCCTCGGAGCAGAACAGCTGGCGGTTGTCATGCGGCGTAAAGGGCGACAGCGGCACCAGGCTCAAGCCCTGGAAAGTGACTGCCTTCTTGCCGTAGCCGGGTGTGTAGAGATCGATGTCACCGATGATCCGCCCTCGCTGGCTGGTGTCTGTGCAGAAACAGTCAAAGTCATACGACGCCAAGGACGACGACGATGACAAAGATGATTGGCATAGCCCCGGGACCACAACAACCCTGTCGACATGCGTAGGAGCGTGCAGCGCCCACAGCCTCTCATCACCCGGGTGGCTATACGCCGCAAAGACACCCTGCAGCGCGCTGTCGAGGACGGCTGGGTGGACGAGCAGCCTCGTGCGGTCTGTTGCCGGGTCGAAGGGCACGCTGTCGACCACTGTGCCCGATGCCCTGCCATTCCTCCGCCTTAGCCGCGAGATACCCTGAAACGGCCCCGTATATCCGAACCCAATCGCCGATATACTGCCGTAGAACTCGTCCGTGTCGACCTCGTTAAGCAGCGGTAACCCCCCGGCCGTTGTGAGTACTGTTGCATCCTCTTGCGATAGCTGCTGCTGTCGTGGTGGGAGCACGTGGTCCTTGTCGTCGTCGACGGGGCTGTCACGCTCTGGGTCCGAGAGGATGATGCGGACCATTGCCGTGCAGTTTACTGCTACATCTTCTAACTCCTTTGACGGAGGCGAATAGCACGAGAAGTCTGCTGTGATGACGCTGCCTGCCTTGGAGCCATCGCCGTCGCTGCTGCTGCGAGTCACATGCGTCATGGAGACGATGACTTCCGACCCAGATTGCGAGATGGCTATAGCCTTGCGGATCTTGACGTCCCTGAGCTCCATAGAGCGCACTCGTGGATGCTGGTGCCTCTGCGCCTGGCCCACTAATTTAGCACTACTGATACCGCTGTTGGCAGCGGCTATTATGAGACCCGCCTCGACCGCCATGGCCACGTATCCCGTCGTGGGGAACACAGTCTGCCCCTGGAGCGAGTGGCCAGCCAGCCAGGGCAGCTCGTCCTCGCGCAGGAGGTTGAGCCACCTCCACTCGCGGTTGTTGCCGTCCGGGAGCTTGTGGCCTAGCAGGTTGTGGAAGGCCACGCCCGCCTCGCGGTTAACGTTGCGCGTCGTGCGTGGCTCGGCCCAGTACGCCTTGCCGCCGTGGTCCCACGCGTAGCGAGGCAGGTTGGTCATGAGCCGGGCGGGGCGACCTGAGAAGGCCGCCTGGTAGTTAACGAGGCTCAGGGCCGTGGTTGGTGTTGGTAGGAGCTCCCAGAGCTGGCCGAGTGTCCTTGCCAGTGCCACCACGTCGTCCTCGCCCCGAGAGCATGTCCCCAGGTCTGGGATTGTAACTTGCTGCGACTGCATTGTCTCGGTGGCTGGGCCCTTGAGTGCTGGGTGTGGGCCGATCTCAACTGCAAAGTCGAAGGTGCGCGAGCTGTTTATGGCAGAGGACAAAGCCTGGTGGAATAGGACGGGGTTGGTCATGTTGTTCACCCAGTACTCGCACGACAATCCTGCGCCGTAACCATCCAGTGTAACAACGGGGGCGTCGACTGCTGCTTCCAACATTTCTAAGGGGGAGGAGGAGGATGTCGAAGACGGTGTCGAGTGGAAAGAAGGCAAAAAGGAAGACGAGAGCCACACCAGCGCACTCTCGTCGGGCTGCCGCACACTAATATCCAAACCTGCCAGGGCTTCCCGATATTCCTTGGAACAGGGAATCATATAATGCAAGTAATAGGCCTTGTCAACGCGCAAGAGACGGTTGAACTTGCCCTCGGCCTCAAACACAGCCTGGGCCTCGACCAAGGCGGTGCGGTCTCCTGAAAGCGTCACGCTCGAAGGCGAGTTAACGCACGCCAGCGAGATCCGCCCCTTCATGTCTTCTGCCTCGCATAGGTCCAGTGCGTCCTGCGCCGTGGTGCCCACCGCGAGCATACTCGCGCGCTCCTCCTTCTCCTTCTCCTCGGTGTTAGCTCCCATCCCAGCATCCACGGGCTTCCGGCTCGTACACAGCCCACGGTAGTAGGCGATACGGACGGCATCTTCGGCCAACAGGAACCCGGCAGCATAGGCAGCGGCCATCTCGCCAGACAAGTGGCCCACAACGGCGGCGAAGCGCACGCCCGCAGCCCGCAGCAGGTCGACGAGCACAATTTGCACCGCCGTGCACAGTGGCTGCGACAAAGCTACCTCGTTCACGCGGGACCCACCGCCACCCTCTTCTGCTGCTACTGCTGCTGCTGCGAGCATCTCCTCGCGAAGGGACCAGGCAGGCCGATCACCGACCACCGGGAGCCGAGCCAGCGAGTCCTCAAGCCGACGCAGTATCTCCGAGGCAACCGGCAACGCCTCGACTAGGGACGCACCCATGCATGCCCACTGGGCACCCTGGCCGGTGAACACGCCCAGACATCTCGTAGCTAACCCCTTACGCTTGGTCGTCCCGGCTCCCATGCCTATGCTGCTAGGGTTACTTAGCGCTTTCTCGATCGCAGCCAGTAGGCCCTCGGCTGTCGTGGCGGCAAAGGAGACCCGGTGCGCAAAAGCAGACCTGCGGCATGCCAGTGTATAGCCCAGGTCGCCGAGGTCGACCGAGTTCGCACGAGGGCTGGAGAGGAACGACTTATACCCCTCGAGCAGTGAGGTTAGTGATAATTCTAACGCTGCGGAGAAGGTGAAAGGCAACACCGCCAGCGCTGTGCTAGTTTCCCCGCCTGGGGCATGAGGTCGACAGCGCGGGTCATCGTAGCTTTCTAGGATAGCGTGGGCGTTTGTGCCACCGAATCCTAAATAGACACCAAACAAGACAAGGTTAGTTCCATATTACACTATACCAGCGTGATCTCATGCTTTTGATAAGACAACCCCCGCGAAAACGTACCGAAACTGTTTACGCTTGCTCTCCGCGGTGCTCCCTCGGGCACAGACGACCATGGAGCTGTCTCGCCCACCAAGATGGTGAAGTTGGCAGCATGCAGCGCAACTGACGGCGAAATCTCGTTTAGGTGTAGGTTTGGGGGTATCTGGGCTTTTTCGAGCGCAAGACATGTCTTGATAACGCCTGCTATCCCTGCCGTCCCCTTGGTGTGACCGACCACTGTCTTTATGGAGCCGACAAACATCTTTTCGTGATTTTGCTTCTTTCCAAAACTGGTGTCGTCTGGACAAAAAGTAGTAGCGAGTGCCAATGCTTCTTGTGGCTAAAGACGATGTATTTTTAGTGAGAGCATAGTTATGGGGGGCAAAAGATTGTGTAGGCGGATAAACATAATGATTTCCAAATACAAAGAAATGGTCCAGGGCACTTGGAAAAATAGACACGGGAAATATCCAAAAACAAAACTTACATCTCCAACAGGCGTTCCGGTGCCATAAGCCTCAAAATACTATGGCCTGTCCTCGGCACGCAAGACATCAAGCCCAGCCTCGGCGTACGTCCTCTTGATTAGGGCAGCCTGCGCTGCGCCGCTGGGCATAGTGATGCCCTTTGTCCTGCCATTATGGCTGAAGCCCGTGTGGCGGATAACACCCCTAATCTCGTCCCCGTCGCAAACGGCGTCGCTAAGCCGTTTAAGTAGCACCGCCGCGATGCCGTCGCCACGCGCATAGCCGTCGGCTGCTACGTCCCACATGCGTAAGCGGCCAGCTGTGGTTGCAATTAGAGCTGGTTAGCTACTATACCACAAGTCGCAATTTTTGGTTGCCTAAGTAGAACTATAAGTACTTACTGGGGCTAAGCATAAAAACATTACTCTCAGAGATGTAACTTAGAGGCGTCAAGAGGAGATTAGTCCCAGCAGCGATGGCCATATTCGACCAGCCCAGGCGCAACTAGTCAACGGCATGGTGTATAGCCACAAGACTCGACGAGCAGGCCGTGTCAATAGTCATAGACGGCCCGTGGAGGTTAAAGTAATACGACACACGACTAGACGCATTACTAGTAGCAATGCCCGTAGCCGCATACCGCGGGACCTAGCTGGCCTCCTGCAGCGCAATAGCATAGTAATCAGTGCACATCATGCCCACGTAGACGGCCGTGTCGGATCCCTGCACCCGATCAAGGCTATAGCCGCCCGCCTCGATGGCCTCATACACAACCTCGAGCAGCAGCCGGTGCTGCGGGTCCATGGCCTCTGCCTTAGCCGCCCCGATGCTAAAGAAGGGCGCGTCGAACCGGCTCAGGTCGTCGTCTAGAAAATACAACTCGGTCACGTTGGTCGTCCCGTGGTGTGTCCCCACCGGGTGGTAGTACTTGTCCACGCTCCACCTGTCGCTTGGGATCCGCCGTGCCAGTTCCCGCGGCGACTTAAGCTCTTCCCATAGCCTCGAGGGGCTGTCAAGGCCGCCTGGGAGCCGGCATCCCATGCCGACGATGGCGATTAGCTCTGGATCCTAGTCTACTAAGCCCATCTTTGTTGTTTTTTTGTGGTTTTTGTTTTATGTGTTAAGAAACCGTCCAAATGCCTGAGGCGGCTCTTGATAATTTCCAAGGTTCACTAATTATGGTTGGATGCCCAGGTGGTGTACAAAACGTGAAGGATACAAAGTGATGCCCTTTAATAAATAATTAGCATATATAATGCTAGTTAGTACGTTGTGTTTGTATTGTGAATGTTGACGCGATCCAACGCCGGCCACTTTTATAAAGCATTTTCCCCTTCCGTCCCGATCAAGCGATACCCCAAGGTAAGGTACATTCCACAAGGTACGTTGGAACTGATTCAGCCGCTCAGCGGCCATAGCCCTCTTGATCCCAAGGCTGCTTCTGCTTGGCATGGGAATCCTTGGGTCCGGCCGCCGGTCCGGGCACGGTGGTACCCAGGTGCCCAGGAACTATATTTGCTTTGCCTAGTTAAATGACTTATTCGCAGTCGTTTCAATGTTTGCTTCGCCTTCCCAACGTCTATACGGGATAATCCAGGCTGTTAACTAGTGTTGGTTTTATATTATGTTATTGCAAAATTTAGGATCATTTTACTAAAACTTGTTCTGGAAAACACCAAATAAATACGAGCAGTGCAGGTGTAGACACAACTTTGCGATAATCTAACCCATTCGATTACTACACAAACGAGTCTCTTTCTTATATAGTAAATTTCAACAATGTCCATAACGAGTGGAACAACAAGCCATGCGCGGTTGGTGCTGGTAGTTTATACCCCATCGACCGGGCATATAGTTCCCATGCTCTAGATATTAACCCACCTGATAGACCGCGGCTACGATATCTAGTTCCTCGCACACCCCATGTTTCGCAACCACGTCAAGCGTGCGGGGGTAAAGTACATCTCTGCCCTCCGCTCCTGGAATTTCGAGGGCCTTGAGGACCTCTATACCATCCTCGTCGGCGACCGGGGGCTATCTCGACATGAGCGGTGGGCCTCGCTTTACACCAAGCTCTACAAGAAGACTTGGGTCTGCAATATCCCGTCGAGCCTGGAAAGTGTCCGTCGAGCTATGGGCGTTATCCGCCAGGCAAATCCAAATATACAAGACAAGGACCTCGTCATTATGGCTAAGACCTGGGCACTAGGTCTGATCCCTCTTCGTCTGGGGGCCAAGCTGCCAGAAGGCTACGCTAAGGCTCCTAAAATCCTGGGGTAAGTTGAATGTATTAATCACATAGAAAGATGACTAGCTTAAGTTATTTTGAAGCACCTCCGTGATGTCCCTATACCATCCCCCCTTTTTCCCTCTGTTAACAAATTACTAATAAAAAGAACCCCCCGCTGTTTAGCATAAGTATTATTCCTCCCCAATTCACCAGCCTTGAGCATGGCCCTTACATATATAGTCCACTTAACGCCGGCCTCTCCGCCTCACTCGGCCTCCCCCACGATCGCTCCGCCGCCCAGCCAGAAAATGCCAATCCCTCCTCGTCCTTGTCTTCCTCCCCCTTCGGGCTAGGAGAAGCCATTCGAGCCCGCAACGCCCTCCTAGCCCGCCTTGCTTGCGCAGCAATGGGCCTAGTCTGGGACTCACTGCGCTTCGTCCTGCGCATGTGCGGCGCGCGCGACGACATCTACGAAATCCTAGCGGCCGAGGACCACATAATGCCCCAGCTGTTGTCCAACATTAGCTTCCTGGGCACCGACACCACCCTGCAGATGTGCGTACCGGGCCTTGAGTACGACAACGTTACCTGGCCGCGCTACGTCCGCTTCGGCGGCACACTCCCGCCCTGGCCCTTGGACCCAGGCTTTGAGCTGCCGGGGTGGTTCCGTAAGAGGCTGGGCGACACCACTAAAACGGTCGTCTTTGCCACGCAGGGTACTATCGCCGTCGACTATATGCAGGTTATCGTGCCGACCATCAAGGCCCTAGCGGGGCGCGATGGTTTCACTGTTGTTGCGACTCTTGGTCGGCGTGGCGCCTCCCTTGACAGTTTTTTCCCTAAAGGCCTGCCCGCTAACGCCATTGTTCTGGATTACTTCCTGTACACCCCGATCCTCGAGAGGGCCAATTTTGTAGTTACAAACGGGTCCTATGGGATATACTCCCAGTGTGCCACGTTTAGTATGCTGATGTTGTTAGTTGGCGCGTATTCGAAGGATAAGCTTGAGGTAAGTGTGCAAGCATGCAACTGCTAAGATAATCACCTCCTACCATCTATTACTTTTGCACCACATTTGGAAACGTTCCTCCAAGGCATTTGAAACATTAACTAACATCATCGTGCGTTCTCAGGTCTACAACCGTGCGGAATATTTGGGTATAGGCTTGTACCTAAGAAATCCCATGCCTAGCCCTAAAGTTGTGCGTGAAGGGGTGGATAATCTCTTGTCGACTAATAAGTATAAGAAGAAGGCAGCTATGCTAAAGGCCAAGGTTGCTTCGTTTCTGTGCTTGGAGATCGTAGAAAAGGAGTTGCATGTATTATATTGACCTTGGTTAACGCCAAGGTACACGGCATACACTTGTTATTAAGCTGTATAATATTAAAACAATTAAAACGCCTTTATTTTACTATAATTGTGAACTTAAAGCTTCGACATTCCAACATCCTAGTCTTGTTCATATACAATTGGTACTCATGTGCTATCTCATTGCCACCTTTCTACCCTAGGGTATCTTCGATCAAATACAAAGTCCAATATGTATTGCTGCTACAATGGTCAGGAATACATAAAATGTTAGCTCGGCGCTAATAGTGTTAACCAAGGGCAATCGCACTTATGTTCAATACGTCCTTTAGACTTGCCTTCCCGTCTTAGCGACCTACTAAAATTAACTAACCCTAACCATTGTTCCTATACGGCTTGTTACGGTATATAACTATTAGTAAAGTCAATCCACCTGGGTATTGTAAAGTTCCTCTTTTGTGGGTATTACTATCGCGCAACAAATCTTTTTGCTCCGTGACAGGGCTCATGGGGAAAGCCAATTGCCACAATCGCGTAAAAAAAGGTCACATAAAGGTTACTGCTAATCTGTATTGTATAGACTATACACGTATCTAAGGACCTGTTTTATACAGCTTGATGCTATCTTGCCACATCGAACAGTGCCTTCTAGGAGGCATCTGGAGGGATCTTATTCATACTGTAAGCACCCGGACTAACATCAAGTACCTGGAGAGAATTGTTAGCCTAACCACTGTTCCCTCTAAAAAAAATTCTTTTACGTGAGTAGAAGGTTTAAAATTTGGCGAGTAACTTACCGTAGCACGCCTCAGATCTCTCTTGTAAGACCCCGTCATGGGTGTTCCGCGGTGGAGGACAATCCTATTATCCCACATAATTATATCACCCGCGTTCTCCCACGCCACGGAGACGACGTACTTGTCCTGCGTGGCATGCCGATACAAGTAGTCGAGCTTAGCCCTGGACTCCTCGGGACCAAGACCCTCGATGCTATAGCAGTGCGAAGGGACGCACAAGCTCATCACACTACTACTACCACTAACCCCGTAATCACCACCACCAGCCTGCTCTACGAGCTTCCGCCGCGCCATTGGGTACCTGGTTGGGTCGAGGCTATAAAAGTAGCCGGGCGAGTCAATCTTGCGCGAGTGCCAGAACGAGTGCCACACCTCGTAGTCCTTCTCGAGGAGCTCCCGCTTCCAGTCGTCTGGCAGCTCTTCCCACGCCCTGCGCGAGTCTGCAAACTCCGTGTTGCCTTCGACAGCCGCCGCTGGCACCTCGGCCGCGCGTAAGATGGAGTAGCTTGCCCGCTAGGAATTGTAGCTATTGTCCACATGGAAAAGGAGATTGCTCTGCGTTGTAACAATAGTTAGCTACCCGTGCGAGTACATCTAACCGCTGTTAAGCAACAAATGTAAAGCATGGGCTCGATCCTTTTCCTTTTTGAGCGGTAAACATACCTTGTTAATACGCCCACGCAAACTGTTGGAATCAACGATAAACCCGTTAGCCTCGAGGTTACTCTAGTCTGTGAGCTCGGGCACCCCGATGCGCATCTTAACCCCTGCGGCTTTTGGCACTGTTATGCTGTCGAGGGGGCCAAACTTCCTAGCAAACTCGACATGGCTCTCGTCGTCAAGGCCGGTTGCGCGAATAACCAGGATACTATACTGTAGAAGTCAGGCGATTTAGTCATACTAAATCTTTCTCATCGAAATCAGCCGCCGTACTCACCTTGTGCAAAGCTGTCTTGAGCTCGACGCATACATTGTCAGGCACCGGCGCGCCGAAATCGACGCCGATGACTTTAGCCATAAACGATGGCAGGTGTAGGGTAATTTTGATTCCGTAAGACCCCATATTTCCCAATAGAATGCATAACTTTGATTTTCTATTTTGGGTTATCTAAAAGGCGGTTTAAACGTAACTATCATTCACGGTCAGTAAGGGGTCTTAGTTTAGCCAAAACACACATACACATACACGGAGCAGACTACTCGTTTTAATACCTAAATTTCCGTCTAAATCCGCACAGATCACCCTTTCTGGCTATAGTCTGCCTTCAAAAGGCCGTACGCCAAGGCCAGTTAAGCTAGACTCGGCGCCAGTTAGGAAAGTTTCGTAAATGTAGGTCAATCATGCACCCCAAGTTGGCCAAGGCTAATAAGAAACATGGTTGGTACACGTGTACTTGTCCTTTTCTCGGTAAAGTAAAATTAAAGCTTGCCTTATTGTTTATCAAGCCGGGGGGGGATATAACAGGACCCAAGCATATACCAAGTAGCCAACATTTAAAGCCCATAGCGACTAGCAAGTAGTTTTGGCCGCCGTTTAATAACTAACACGTCGAGTGTAAGGTATATGCAGATCATAACGCAAACCAAAAGTCCTATAGTGTTTTCCACACACTACTCTTGTAGACTCACAAGCGCCACCGATCATCAAGAATGTCGAAACACCGCCAAAAAGTACTATGCCTTCACGGGACCAGCTCCTCGGCGGCCATCTTCAAGGTGTAGTTGCGCAAGGTTCTGGATCTCTTCCAAGACCAATTCGAGTTTATCTTCGCCGAGGCACCTTTCCCCTCCCAAATCGGGCCCAGCAGTAAGTTCTCACAAAACTAGGTAAAGACATCCAGGGGCTGGCCAGAGATCCACTAGCACCTGCTAGCGACTATAAAAAACAACATGCATTAAACTTAGAGTTGCTAACCGTGCCTAAAGTGCAGCCTTTTTCTAACAGTAGCCCCTTTTACCGCTAGCACGTCACCAACTCTTGCTCGGGTTCCCTCAACAACAGCTCTTACAACGTAGAAAATAAGCGAGGGATCATCCGTGATTATCTACGCGGCTTACTCACTAGAGATGATTCGGATAACTTTGTAGGCGTCATGGGATTTTCGCAAGGGGCCAATGTTGCAAGTAGCCTAATTCTGCAGCGATTTAAACTAGCTCAGCTTTAGGATCGCTGCCCCAATTTCCGCTTCGCCCTGTTGTTTAATGGAACGTATCCGCCAGCATCACTCCTGCCAGCAGGTTAGTCACTACTTTGCTCCCTCGATCGAGCTCTCCTACTAATTTAGTCGGTAGACATCGAGTAGACTCCCACAGCACTAAATTTCATTAACCCAGGTTTTATATCCATTCACGTTCTTAGTCTGCGAGATCCATATCTATTGCAATCAAGAATACTATTGCAAACCGTATACCAGCCTTTGGGTCGAAATAAGTGTATTAAGCTTACCGATTATCATCATATACCAATTAGGCAGGGAGACATAAAGAGACTAAGTGTAGCTATAGCACGTTGGCTACTTTCAGGTATCGAAGTTCATGCGATCAAACCATAGTTATAAAGTTGGCATTCCGCCACCAAAAAAAAAAAAATTCAAGATTCCCATCTAAGCACATTGCTGCCCACGGAAAGGCTAAGGCTTTTACATGGTTGGCCAGCTAAAGTTAAGATCGTAACATGTCAGCCAGTAAGACAACTAACATAAGTCCACAACTAAAGTCTCGATAGCGAAATAAGCCCTCAAAGACAATTTCCTAAGAATTAATAGCTAACAGAAATAACTAATTTCAGGCGATTAAATACGTTGTATGCGACCATTGGGAAGATTTGCCGCGAAATCCAATACCTATGCGTTTGTTCTGCTATCTACCCATTGTAAGCGAAATCGGGCCCCCCCCCCCTAGGAAAATTAATTAGAGCCGCACAAGCTACCTAAATTTTACAGATAACTTAGGAAACTTATAATTTTACCTAAAAAATATAAACTTACTATTTCCTTGTTTATACTACTACCTATATCTAAATTAAATACCCTATATAGGTAAAGAAAGGCTATTACTATAAGCTACTATTACCTATTAAAGCTTAAACTTTAGTAATTAGAGTTTTATTTATAGTTTAACCCTTTACTACTAAATAAATAGCTATAGGCTAAGTTTAAATATACTTAGTTAACTATTTAGTATTATTATTTAAAGGTTACTACTACTAATACTATTACCTTATTAATATTATTTTTATTATTATTAAATTTACTTAAGCTAGAGTAATAAACTATAAAGGTTAGTTACGTACCTTTATCTAAATAAAGCTATAAAGCTTAACTAATATATAAATTATACTAAATAGAAACTCTAAAATTTCTTACTTAATAAGCTAGATTTATATATTAATAAAATATAATACTTTTTTACTAAGTTACTGTAAATTAATATTTCTATAAGTATAATTTACTAAGTACTTAAAAAGAGTAACTAGTTAAATAAACAAGTATATGTATTAGCTAGTTAGTAAAATAAGGCTTTATATAACTACTATTTTTATTAAGTAAATTAAAAAGGCTATATAGCTAATAGATTTATTTTTTCTAATAAATTTAGTTTTAATAAGTAAGATAGTATAAAAGGATAAGTTAAGTACTTATTAAATATACTTTATAAGTATAACGCTTACTTAAAAAAGGTACTTAGTACTATATTGTTTTAGTAATTACTTTTAATAGCCTATTTATAATTATAGTATATAAAGGCTATATAATAAAAGAGTTCTTTATTAAGTAGCTAAAGGTAAATGTTTTTCTTAAGATAAACTTATATTTAGGCTTAAAATCTATCCTTATAATAGATAATACTTTATAGTACTATAGTAATAAAATACT